>QFDV01000232.1:75643-86895 GCA_003315845.1 Lactarius trivialis
AGATAGGGCGTAATTCAGCTTATGGTGGGAAGTCACAGGTTGAAGTAACTTACCTTTCTTTCTTTGGACTCCTGTTCTTTGACTTCCTTCTGCCGTGTTTTGGCGTTTTTCATATTATCCCATACTTCATCGTACTGATAAACTGTAGCATCGACTTCCTGTTCCTTCTCCATCCGCTTCTTAGCTGATTTCGACAACTGGACGTTTTGTGCTACGAGGTCGCTGTTTCCTGCAACACCGTTACGCGCAGATACAAAGGCATTGTCATCGGAAATCTCGTCATCGAGGGCCGCCAAAGCAGCCGGTCGCTTGAGTGAAGGAGCATCGCCGACCGATTTGGTGGCGGCCTTGTTGGTTAGAGAGAAAGAGAGCTTCATTATGTAAGATAGAAGCGCACTCCTACTTCGTGCGATTAACTCGATGGCACAAAGTGGATTTGACAGAAGACGTGTCAACGGTCCAAGCGAGAGCTTTCAACCTACTTTCGACGATGGTCTCGAAGAGTCTAACGTTTTATACGAGAATTGGAAACTAGGCGAAGCGCGCCGAAAGAGACAGGCTGAGGACATTCGACCTATATGTGCGTAGGCTATCGCCATTGCCCTTACACACGCTGCTAATTCGAGGCGTCGTAGACAGTTTTGAAGACCGGCTTCATCAAACAAGCTAATGGTTCTGCTTATATTGAGACAGAACGCACCAAAATCGCGTGCGCGGTGTGGGTTATTGAATCGAAATGCTTCACCAGGAGTTCTTAAGGGTCATTTACCACACTTAGATATGGTCCTCGTCAATCGAAAAGCTCATCATACCACGAAACTGGGAGGTTGAATGTCGAAGTCAAATTTGCACCGTTCTCATCTCTCGTGCGAAGAGTGCCTATCCGAGTGAGAGGATCCGTCGCTGTTGACGTCGTTGTTCTCACCCTGCCCGCTTCATAGGATGCAGAAGACAGGTCCATAGCCAATCTTGTTCATCAAGCACTAGCCTCCAGTGTGAGGCTGGAAACACTGCCGAAGTCTGTTATAGACATATTCGTGACTATCATTGAGTGCGATGGTATCGAGAGCTGCGTCGCAGCTGCCACAGTCGCTGCATCCACATCCCTTGCGAAAGCAGGAGTAGAGATGCTCGGTTTGGTCGTATCATGCGCCGGGGTGAGCCCACACTACCGCCTATTCTTGTAACGCCTCACGACCAACTATCAGGCTCTGGTTGGGGAGGACGTTTGGTTGGACCCAAACGAGGAAGAGGCGCGATTGGCATCTGGAATGCTGCTGTGCGCATGTATGCCCGCATTGGGCGTGACGACAAGCGTCTGGCAAACTGGTTGCATACTTCCAGCCAAGGCATTGTTGGTGAGCGACGCGACCAGGGGCTGCACGTGTTGATCATTGATCCGCCGAAACCAACTCTAGAGTCTGCGACTATGTCAAGATCGTTGTTCTGATATCCATCAGATTGTGGCACAGGCCCTTCACGAATGTTGAGTTGTGGGTGTATCGGATAGGTACACATTTCAAGTTACACTATGATCGCAACTTGAGCATGTAACTTAGTTAGGACAAAAGCGGGAGTGGAAAATTACATTTAAATATTTCAATAATAAATAAATATATGAGGGATATTACTCGGAAAGTTGATTTTAAAATATTGCCTTTTCGATGAATTTATCTCCCAAAGGCCAACATGCCGACTCGCGATCGCGACCAGTGCACGAGTTCTCGGTGCCACTTCGTTCGAGATCTTCTCATGACTCCGATGACTCTTTGAGGGCTCTTGAACTACTCGAAGGAGCAACTTCCTCAACTCTGCACAGAGGACGTTCAGTTTCTATGTCCAGCTTCAGTTTTGAGAGGGACCTATTACCGTTGACCGCGAGCTTGAGCGAGCCGGACGACGTTAGGGGTGCTGTCGCGGAGAAAAGTATTGGATTGATCGACGGTACGCAGCAACTGCCTCGCCTTAAACGTTGTTGTATTTACTGGCTTTTTAGGTATAGCCCTGGTGGTAGGTTCACAGGTGAGCCAAAGCTCTCCTCGTACCAACTGGGTCTGTTAATTAATTTATACAGATTGGGTCGGGCATATTGTATGTCAATCCCATATTTCGAGAATACAGGGGACTGAGGCCTTCGCAGCTCATCACCGGGAGTGGTGGTTGCAAATACCGGGAGTGTCGGTGCTAGTCTCATCGTGTGGTTAATATCTGGTTTGTTGGGTTGGACGGGCGCAAGCAGTTTCGCGGAGCTGGGATCCGCTATACCTTTGACTGGTGGAGCCCAAGCATACCTGGCTTATTCCTACGGTCCTCTCGTATCCTATCTGTTCGCTTGGACCGCTATATCTGCGTTGAAACCCGGTACATTTATATGCTTTCCTGCTTTAAAACAACTCATCCTGCTCATTTGAAGGGGCCAATGCCGTTGTTAGCCTTATATTCGCAGAATACCTCAACAGGGTTTTTTGGCATGCGACTCGTAGTGATGTCTCTCCAGACGACATTCCACAGTGGGCCATTCGGGTTACAGCAATCGCCGCTGTCTCGGTAATCACCTTTGTGTGTGTAGTCACTCGGAGCTTGGGGGCTCGGGTTGCCGTCGTCTTCACGACTGTAAAGGTGTGTGGCACACTGGCACCCGGGTGTGGCTGCGATACTTATCACACTTACCCACTTCATCCCAGATTCTCTCCCTGGTATGCGCATCTCGACCTACTTGTCGACTGGCTTTGACTGCTCCCAGATGTCTATAACCGTAATCGGTCTAATCCAATTGGCAAGAGGGCGGGCGTCAACTTCACTTACGACGTCGGTATTTGAGGGGACGTCCACGAGCCCGTCGACGTACGCCCTTGCTCTTTATTCTGGTCTTTGGGCGTTCGACGGCTGGGATCAGGCAAACTATGTTGGGGGTGAAATGACTGAGCCGGAAAAAAATATTCCCCGAGTTATACATTTCAGTATGATAACTGTGACGGTTCGGCCCTCTTGTCAGCCCCGATGCTGAAACGGTCTTGACGTGGTCTTCAGCTGCTGTTTCTACTTGCCAATGTCTCTTACTTCGTGGTCCTCGACAAGGTAAGGTGTTGACTTTACCTGATCTCTGTACCCCCTTATTAAATGAGTTAGGCCACTGTAGGTCTCAGCAATACGGTTGCCCTGGACTTTGGCAGGGCCCTTTTCGGGCCGATTGGGGGTTCTATCTTCGCGTTCATGGTGGCATTCTCCTGTTTGGGGGCGTTGAATGGTTCGTCACAGTTTTTACTCACCGCAGGTAAGCTAATATGCGGGTGTCAGGTTCTTTCTTCACGGCAGGGCGATTGATCTATGCTGCGGGTAGAGAAGGATACCTTCCCGCTTTATTTGGGCGACTACACCCCACTAGGCAAACCCCACTGAATGCAATGCTTCTTCAAGCTGGCATCACTAGTGCCTTCGTACTTTTTGGGGGTGGTTTCCGCTCTCTCATAAACTTTGCCGTAGTGGCGTCGTGGGCGTTCTATTTCCTTACTGTACGTCTGTCAGTCTCTCGGCTAGCGCCACTGTCCATGACTCAACCATCAAAGGTTCTGGGGCTTGTGATTTTGAGGGTCAAAGAACCAATGTTGGAAAGGTGAAAGCCAATCACCTTTGGAATGGGATCCTCCGTGATGATGTCCGATGTGCAGACCGTATAAAACGTGGATTACGACACCTCTTTTATTCTGCGCCGTGAGTGCACGGTCTCTTTTCTTCCACTCACGCCTAACGTAGTCCAGGTTGCGTTGTTCCTCCTCTACATGCCCATTATTGCTGCACCATTAGAGGCCTTGGCCGTCCTTGGTGCGTTTGAATGGCGTTAGCTTAGAGGTGTTTTGCTATATATGAACCTAGGTTTTGTCCTGGCTGGCATCCCTATGTATTATATTACCCAACGCGGAGCATTGATGGCCCTGCAGAAAAGATTCCGTGAGCATCGCCTACTTTCATGAAGGCATAGATTGCTTATCGTCTCTTCTACAGCATCTTTATCCCCATTATTGTCACGACTTCACAACCAGTCAACGAGGCCGCCCGGTTTTGGATGGCAGGCAGTCGCTACCGAGGGTGATGACGATATCGAGATGACAGAGGGTACATAGATAATCTCACCGCGCCGCGGTTCTGTTCATCACAGACAGGACCCCGGATATACTGCTATCCATTGTTAATGTGAAAGCTCTCAAGGACGTATTTTTGCATCGCATACCTCCTATACGTTACGATCGAGGCTTTACTAACTTAAGGGCGAAGTCACCTGCCTTGGGGTGCCTGAAGGGCGCAACGTTCCGAGCAACGTACGCCACCATCATCGAATATCTACAGATTAACGTTGTTAGTCGCGGTCACATTTAGCCGCTCACAGCCTTCCTGTACATTTGCTTGGCGCATCATGGTGAGGGGCGGAACAAGCCCAAGCAGTCTCCTCCGCCGCCAGTATGTTAGTAACTTAGTACTAGCTCGGTCGTGTGGTGGCACGTGCACAGCCAGACTTTGCATCCGGGATTTGGGCTGGACGCATCCAACTCTTGACACCGGCTACGCCCTAGTGTGAACTTGTCTGGTATGGTCTTGCTTGACCCTTTTGGCCTCTCAGATCTCAGCTCTTAAAAACCTATATAAATTAATACACTTTCCCTACTGTTCTGAATCTTCAAACTGCCTTTTTTTTTTTCTTGTCCCGTTTCTCGCCTCCGTGGACATCTTGCACCAGTCAACATGTCCACGCTCCCTTCACCTTCGCAACAGTACGGCCCAAATCCGACTACACCTGCCTTTACGGATGATACCGACTGGATCAAGGCCTACCTAGAAATACACGCGCTTAGCCAGGCAAGCTGGAGATACGCTTACATGTTTTGGCTGGCCATAGGCTTGGTCACACTCACTTCCTCCGTATTCCATCTCCTTGGTTATCGAACAGGACGCCTTGGTGCCTACTGGACCAAATGGTCACTACGTCGCCGGACTTGGCGAAAGAAGCATTCTTTGGCTCAAGCTAGGAAGAGTGGGCAACCCCACAAACAACCGCTTCTTCTGCCCTCGAACGCACAACTACTCTCTCTCATCTCGCTCATAACCGCCTGCCTGGCGGCCACTTTCTTAGGGCCAGACCACATCGCTCCCGCGAACAAGTTCTTCGGGCGTTGGGCGGCGCGTGATCTTGCGGCAGCATACAAGCCACAGTATACGATCCCGAAGGCCTGGTGGACCTCCGGAGGTAGAGCAGGTCTTATGTCCTTCGCTCTCTTCCCCCTTTGTGTCCTCTTCGCCCTCAAGCGCCCACCATTTGCCATTTTCGCCATACCCTTTCTCACACGTATACACTTTGACAAATTCATGTGGTTGCACCGTTGGACAGGCCGGTTCATCTGGGCCATGGTAACATTGCACGCGACTCTGTGGAGCGTACAGTTGGTCAACGATACTCGTAGCGGCACAGGAAAAATGGCATATATCTATGCGTGGCACTTCCAAAGATTCATATGCGCTTGGATTGTGAGTGTATATCTCGTAACATCCTTATTCTCGAGCTATACTCACCATCTGATTAGGCATTTATTTTGTTCACGTTACTTATCCTGTTGTCGTCGGGGCCCATGCGGGAGAAGCACTACGACTTATTCTATGTTCTCCACGTCATCCTTGTCCCTTCCACCATCGTGATGTCAGCGCTACATCACCCGCCTTTGTGGTGGTGGTGTTGGCTCGCTCTCCTGCTATGGGCCGGAGAGAGGACTTGGCGCGCAACAAAGTGGGTGTATGTCAATGGATTTCTAGGTAGCCGCGCACACTGTTCAACGACTTCGCCGGGCCACCGGCGACTGTCTTCTCTTGGAGAAGACCTGGAAATGCGTTCCGCTACTCCGGACCTGGAGTCTATCGATTTTTCCCCCGACAATGAACTCTACGCCAAGAAATTGCATCGAGACTCGCTACCTCCGTACCGTTCGCCAGACTCCAAGCATACACGTCACCACCGTTTCACGTCATCTACAACCTCTTTCATGACTTTCTTACCCACGTTCGCCATTCCTATTGGCTATGGCCATGCGGAGATTCTTGCCGGTCGCACCATACGACTACGTATCATCACTCCTGGCGAAATTACCTGGGCCCCAGGGCAGCACTTCCTTATCTGCATACCGTCCGTGTCTAGGCTGGTTTCCCACCCATTCACTTGCGCATCTGTTTACGACGATCAGAAGCTGGGAGATGATGGTAGAATGATCACGTTTCTCATCAGAGCCAAGAACGGTTGGACCAAGAACTTGTGGACGTTGGTGGTCTCACTTCTTGCGGATGGGCGACAGTACCCAGCGCGAGAATCTCCGGGAGAAATAGCCTTACCATCATCGGGCGTACTGCTGAAGGTTTGGGTGGACGGTCCATTTGGGTCTCCGGAGAGGACCAATTGGGGTTTGTATTCTTCGGCCGTGGTTATCTGTGGTGGATCGGGCGTATCTTTTGGGATCTCCGTCCTTGAGTTTCTCTGCCTGTATATGGCCGGGAGAAACGGCCGCTATTTAGGCGGTAATGTAGGCAAAGTTTCTGCGATGCGACGAATCCGGTTTATATGGATATTACGGGACTTTGGTGAGTTTGTACGTCATCGAGGATGCCATTGTCGCTGATTCCCGCACAGCTCATATGCAGTGGTGTGCAAGTGTTCTACACCGATGTAGACTACTTGTTCCCCGGGAATCATTGCAACTCGACCTCTTCGTAACGAACTTCAATCCTTCCGTCCCCCTAGGATATAATGATGCCGAGAGTTCGCCACCCCCCGACACTCTTGATCTCACATCCTCCAAAGTCCCACCCGAAGGACAGGGCACTGGCATCTCATTGGATGAAGACGAGTTCATCGATGATCAAAACCAAGACGACGACTTCGTGGACTTAAGCTACTATACAGGGGAATACAACAAGACTGGAGAATTTGGTCATGAAGAGGACCCGTTAGACCTTACCAACTTCGATGGCGAGAACGATGACCGACTGCCGGGCGAGACTACCCTCAATCGTAAGCTCAAAAAGGAAGGTACGATACGACGCGCGCTTACTCGCAAAACGCGAGTGCACCGCAAGGGGAAGCATTCATCGGAAGATAGAACTCTTTACGAGTCAAGAAGGTCGTCCGACACTCCGGCATACAACGCCGAGACTAGCCGTCTACTGGACTCGCCTGTTCAACTTCCACAGAATTCCCTTGGTCCAAGTGCAGACGCCTCTGCACGGCGTCACTCATCCCATAGACCCGCAAGTCTATCTTCGGTTTCTATCGTCCCACATACCCCGCCTCTGGGCGATTGGGACACATCAGGTCCGAGAGATCGGTTTGCGGATGGTTCCCTGGACTGGGAGCGGAAGACAGTTTCCTCCGCGTTCTCCCACGCGTCTGGCCATCAACCGTTGGTTCGTGAAGCGGCCAAAGGGGTGGAACTAGAAGTCGGTAGCCAGGAGATGCGAGACGTCAACGTCATGACCGAATTCGCGCGGCCCGGCCGGCCTAAGATCGACTCGATTCTAAAGGATGAAGCCGGCAGGACCAGAGGCCGTGTTGTCGTAGCATGTGAGTGATTAGCTCTTTTCGCGACTTGCTGTGGGACTCAATTTGGGTACTAGGCTGTGGGCCAGCGACATTGAACGCGGTTGTTCGAAAGGCAGTTGCAGCTCAGATTAATCCAGCACGAATTGGACGGGGAGATTACGGTGGATCGATTGACCTTGTTGTGGAGGACTTTTCCTATTGATTAGCTGGTTTGAGTTAGTCTTTTTAATTATTCGAGTAGTTGTACATAGACATGGACTGAGACATGGACATCTGAGTATTACATAATGGAAGTACTTGTTACAGACTTTTGCAGACCTGGCAGCGTACCGTGGATTCCCTCGTCTTCGTATTATTCACCGACGGGGACCTACTATCACGGTGACTAGGTCACCCAAGTGGTTCATGACTCACCCTCCGCCAAGTTCTGTGACGGTACCTGATGGGTTTACCCTCCACACCGAGAACACCTCTCATATCTTGCTTCCGTCTAACAATGAGGCATTTCTTAATCCCATTCAGGAGTTCAATAGGGATCTGAGCGTGGCTACCATCCGCGTCTGGAGTGAGGCGTTGAACGAGACAAAGGAAGAGCGGTGGAGACAGACGCGGGAGAAGAAACTCGAAAAAATGGGCAAGTTTCCAGTGCCGGATAGGAAACGGCCAAAGGTTGAAGGAGCTACACAAGACAGGTGAGTGCTCCACGTTCAGTCTCTTCGCCAACCCTCTCAAGGACGTCAGTGCACCATTACCCCTGGTCGCGGTCGCGGACAGCGGAGATCCTATTGACACCACGTCAGACCCTGTTGTGCGGGTTAAAGAAGCGGAGGTAAAGACCTCTGCACTTAACGCCGCACAGCCTTTGACTGTCCCGTTTGCAGTACCGACCGTTCAAATTTGTGATACTAGAAGCGTTGTCTGCCACTGGGCTGCGCTCTATCCGCTATGCCAAAGAGATACCTCTCGTCAAGTCTGCCGGCCGTTCTCATCAAGTCCTTGTTTCTCTGATACAATCTTTCTAGATACGTGATAGCGAATGATTTGTCACCCTCAGCTACAGCGGCAATGACGCGGAACGTAGAGCTGAATGGTTTGAGTGGCGCAGCCGCCGTGGAAGGGAGTAGACACGGCGCAGAGCCATGCCAAGGAAAGGTCAGGGTAAACGAGGGTGATGCTCGGTAAGAAGTACTCTAGAGCTGCCTCGAGGCAATCACCAATGCATGGGTGCAGAGCTTTGATGTACTCGCATTCTCCCGAGCGCAATCGCGTCGACGTCGTTGATCTGGATCCCTACGGAACCGCCGCCCCTTTTATTGACGCTGCAGTTCAATGCATCACGGATGGAGGTGGGCTATTTTCGCCTCACCCATTTGTTTCAAGCTCAACCGGGTAACGCAGGGCTTCTGTGTGTGACATGTACAGACCTCTCCGTCCTGGCTACCAACAATTACCCGGAGAAATGGTGAGTTCTTCCATTCGTAGCATAATGTCGGATGCCAGTATTCAGCAAACCTGTCAGCTACTCTAACTATGGTGGCGTTTCGATCAAGGCCGAATACTCGCATGAAGCGGTGAGTTGCTACTTTGAACCTCAATTGTCAGGTCACCATAAGACGGCTAGGCACTTCGGCTGGTCCTTCACACCATTTCGACCTCTGCCGCGCGCTACGGTCGATACATCCAACCGCTTCTGTCCTTGTCAATAGATTTCTACGTGCGACTGTTTGTAAGAGTGCAGACGGCGCCCATTGAAGTCAAGAAACTCGCCAGGTTCGTGGACAAGCTTTGCAATGGTGCACGCCCCTCATACCTGTCCCCAGCAAGACATCTATCTATTTCGTTTGCTCAGGGTGTCAGTCCTTTTATGAACAACCTTTAGGTAGAATGACAGAAAAGGTCAATGATCGCAGCGGTAACACCACCACTTTATTCAAAACTCACGTTGGCCCTCCCGTACCCGAGAAGTGTCCTGAATGTGGATCATCCCTGCACGTTGCAGGACCAATGTGGAACGGACCAATACATGACCCGCAATTCATAGGCCGAATCCTGGAGCATCTCGAAAGTAACGAAGGCAAATATGGAACGTTCACTCGCATGAAAGGCATGCTCACAGTTGCGAAGGAGGTGGGTTGACGTTTCGTATATGCACCTGTCCTATCACTCATCGAGAAGGGAAGGAGTTGAGCACACCATTCTATTTCACACCTTCAAGAGTTGCCAGTTTCTTTCACTGCACGTGTCCGTCTTTGGATGAACTAGCGTCAGTGCATAGTATTGACGTTGTACTTCTTTTATAGCTTACGCTTGCATTATAGCTCCGCCCTACTTCACGCCGGACATCAGGTGTCCCGGTCGCATGCGGCACCTGGTTCACTAAAGACGACTGCAGCACGACGAGATCTTCACGACGTCTATCGTTCCTGGGTCAAGACACATCCTGTGAAAATGGATAAAATTCCCCCAAATTCCCCCGCCCGTATTCTACTACAGAAGGACCCAAGGTATGGATATAGGAACATAAGGGGATCGTGGCATGCTCATCGATGAATCGCTCCAGCATTGAAGCCAATTTCACCTCACATCCCTTGACGGTGACACAGTCCTCTAAAGTAAAGCTTGTCCGGTACCAACCAAACCCTACTCCAAATTGGGGGCCAGCCACGAGAGCAGAAAGTGGTGCCAAAAGGAAGCGACACGAAAAGGAAGAATGACCGTATCGTAGCAGAAATGCGATATCTAGGGATAAAATAAATTCCTGTGTTCATTGAAGTGCATGGGTGCTTAGTACAAGTGGAGTGGCAGAGATTAGTAATGTGAAAGGGACGTGACAACAGCAGCAACACAAACAAACAAAAAAGTAGTATTCAATTCAACGCAACTTGAAGGCTGCCTTATGACGGAGTGTCCTTAGACCTTTGTCCCTTCGTGCTGGCCTTTTTCTTCAACCAAGCATGGCCTAGGAGGTCTCCTGCAGATGGCCGAATTTCATGATCAACCTCGAAGCAGAGGTCCAAGCAATGTTGTCCGTCAGCAGTTATATCAGACGGGATCGGGGGCTTCGCACTAGAAGAACCGATCTGTCCAGAAAGTCAGCCACTGTTGATTCTGTGGGATAGACTTGATGTACGGTACCTTGAAAATGGCCTGCATTTGATTAAGCTGAGCCCAGGGGTGCTCCCCTGTAAGCATCTCGACGATTAAACATCCGACACTCCATATGTCGGCCTTCTTCGTGTACGCGACCTGTTTGACGACCTCCGGGGCCATCCAGTAGACGGAGCCTTGTAAAGAAGGGCGATGCAAGCGATTCCCTGGCAGGAGGTCTTACGAAACGTTTTAAACAACCACACATGACGACGGGAGATGTCGCAACTTACTGTCTACCAGTTTTTTCGAGATACCAAAGTCGGAGATTTTTATACCCCCCTTGTTGTCTACCAGGACGTTCGCGCCCTTGATATCACGGTGGACGATGCCCCGTTCGTGGACATAGTTTAAACCTTCTAGAATTTGGCGAACAAAGTTGCGCACAAGAGGCTCCTCAAAGGCGCCATAGTTCCGTAGCAGTGCGGCAACAGAGCCTCCTGGTACATACTCCAGGAAGATGTTGAAGAAATCATCATCAGACGATGAATCTGTTTCAGAATCGTCCATGAGAGTGGGACGGAAAGAAAGT
>QFDV01000232.1:90701-104859 GCA_003315845.1 Lactarius trivialis
CTGTGCTCGCGTTTTCATCCCGTGGTATCGCTTTGCTTGTTCGGCCGTTTCATCCGATCTTACTTCATACTGGTGGGGTACAATGTTTCAAGCGAATGATAGGGTCTCTTGGCTTTTGGGCTTGCTGAGATTGGACTTAGTTTTTTGGTCTTGGATCGCGGCTCGCAATACTTTCTAGGTAATTATGGCTTGGTGCCAATGTTCTCTTCGAAGGTGGTGGGTTGTCCTGTGCCGTGATGTCTCGCGGACGGTTATTTGTACCCGGCCGTTTGTTTGGCTCAGGGTATCAGCGCCCAACGTAGCGCTCGACGTAGAGCGGGATTGAATGCTTCTATTTCCCACACATTTAGTGTGAAAGACGTTTAGACGCTGTCCTAAAATAGTGCCTGACATGTCATGCAAGAGGGCACTGCACGCCCCGTTCTACTTCTCGTCTCTCACCCGCCATCTTTTTCGCCTTCTTCTTTAGTCTTTCATTTCTCCCTCCTTACCCTTTTCCGCGTCTAGAGTCATTCATCCTGCACTAATCGTGTAGAAATGCGTCTCACATGGACCGCCTGGTCCTTACTCACCGTTGCCAGCTCGACCTTCGCGTCGCCATACCGTGACGACCTCGTCCAATACAATCTGAACATGAACCAAAATGCCCAGTCTCCTCTCGACTACCAAACCTCTCGATCAAACACTACCTATAACCCGTCGCCCACCAACTGGCGGGCTGTCCCTTTCTACACAGTCCTCATGGATAAATTTGCCGATGGCGACCCTTCAAATAACGATTATTTTGGTACCCCATTCGAGTATGATTGGCGAGAAACTCAGTTACGAGCTGGCGGGGATCTCAAGGGTTTGGTTTCCAAACTGGACTACCTCCTAGGCATGGGTGTCAAGGGCATATTCGTCTCTGGTACTCCCTTCATCAACATGTTGTGGCAAGCCGATAGTGGGTGCTTTATTTTTATTTTTTGTGTTCTCCTTGGATTAAACTACTTTAAAGGTTATTCACCTCTCGATTTCTCTGTGCTGGACCCACACTGGGGAACGCTGCAAGATTGGCAGAATACCATCGACGAGATCCATGCTCGTGGCATGTACTTTATGGCTGACTTCACAGTGGGCACCATGGGTGACTTGGTCGGCTTCGCGGGGTGCGTGCAGATCGAGTCGTAATACACTTTTTTTGTTCATATTTTCTAGATTCCTGAACTCTTCCACACCATTTGACCTTAACGAGCATGGCGCCGTCTGGAAGCATCCTTTATACAGCCCATGGGGCTTTGACGAGTACCAGGATTTTCAGGCACGTGATACCCTTGTATTCCGGGAAGGGATGACACTGACCTCTCTGCCAGCTCGATAACAGTCGTAACACATCTTGTGTACTCCCGACGTTTTGGGATGACGACGGCACTGTCATTACCTTACAAACCAATGGGTGCCTAGAGTCGGAGTTCGATCAATACGGCGACACGGAAGCTTTCGGTGTTCACCCGGACTGGCAGCGTCAATTATCAAAGTTCGCGTCCGTGCAGGATCGTCTTCGTGAATGGAAGCCTTCGGTTATGGCTAAGCTCAAGATTTTTGCTTGCATGGCCATTCAAGCTCTTGATGTAGATGCGATCCGTATCGATAAGTCGACACAGGTTACTGTCGACGCTCTTGCGGAATGGGCTACTGCCACCAGACAGTGTGCCACTACATTCGGCAAGAAGAACTTCTATATCACTGGCGAGGTAACTGGTGGTGACACCTTTGGTTCTCTGTATTAGTGCGTAAACCACGTGATCACCCACGATACGCCTACTCATATTCTACCTTTTCAGTGGACGAGGCAGAACTCCTACACAACTGCCCCCGGGATTTCTGGCCGCTGCAAATCTCACCTCGAACCAGAATCAGTATTTTTTGCGCGACGCTCCGATTAATGGATTGGACGGCGTGGCATTTCATTATTCCACATACCGTGCTTTAACTCGGTTTCTCGGAATGGACGGGAATTTGCAAGTCGCTTTCGATGTTGACACCAACTTTGTCACCGCCTGGAACGAGATGTTTGTCGACAATGACATGATAAATCCAAACACTGGTCAGGTCGATCCTAAACACATGTTTGGAACCAGTAATTTCGACGTGTTCCGCTGGCCTAGCTTGGAGAATGGAACACAGAGAGGTGCTCTGGCCACCTTCGTAACGACGCTTGTCATGCCCGGCGTTCCCCTGGTAATTTATGCTAGCGCTCCTCTCCGTTATTCCTCGAAGCTGACTTTCCCACTCATAGCTCTTCTATGGCGAGGAGCAGAACTTCTACTTGTATGACACTTCTGCTTCCAATTATCTCTACGGTCGCCAAGCTATGTTCAGCAACAAGGCTTGGCAACGTCACGGTTGCTACCATCTTGGTTCTGATCAGTATTTCAACATCCCGCTACAAAAGTCTCTCCTCGGTTGCCTGGATGACTGGAACGCTTTGGATCACTTTGACCCCACTGCCGATAGCCGCCGCATGTTCGGGCATTTCCTTTATCTGCGTACGGTGTATAGCTCTTTGCAGGATGGCTTTAACCTTGTCCAACGCGGAAATTGGACGTATTTTATTCAGCTCCCCGGTTCAAACGAGACGCAGACAGAAATGGGCCTTTGGTCGCTTTCTCGTTCTGAAATCTCTGGCGTGCAGAAGCTCCCCGGCAACAACACGGATCAAGTCTGGCTACTTTTAACAAACGGGAACACGACTCAAACCTATCAATATAACTGTTCATCGCCTGAATGGATTTCGTCCCCATATGTGTCCGGCGTTACGGTGCGAAACCTTGTAGCGCCATTCGAAACATACACTCTTGCAGACTCCCTTTCGTCCTTCAATAATGACGGGAAGGCTCCGTTCCAAGGCTGTCTCTCCGGTGTTACCATGGATCCATACGGTTACAAGATCCTCGTTCCTACCGCTGAATGGGTTCCGCCACGCCCCGCACTTACCAAGTTCTCTCCTGGTCATGACGCCCGTATCCCATCTGATCCCAGTGGGACCAACAACACTGTCACAATCTCTTTCGAGTTCAATACTGCCATGAGCTGTACCGGTGTCACAAAAGCTTTGTCGCTCAACATGTCCTCTTCTGGCCATGGCGGTAACCCAACATTTGACCCTAATGCGGTGACGTGCGGACCAGTCCAAAACCCTGACCCGCCTAAATTACCGGGCGATATGTCGTCGGCCTGGTCTTGGTCGGTCACACTCCAAAACGTGCCTGACGGTATTCTAGCTTTGACTCTTGACCACGCTCTCGCAAATGACACTGTTACAACAACTGGGGTGTGTATCAACGCGTTTTCATGATGCTTTACTGATTCCTTTCCCAGTCAAAGGACACGTTACTGATCCGCAAAGGAACTTCTGACAACGTCATGGTTTTCCCAGAATCTGATTATAACAGCAGCTCATTCGGTTTTACGAATGGTCAGTACACCTTCTCACACCAGGCTTTTGGTGCGGATAGCTTCCGATACTCGGCCAACTTTGGTCGTAATTGGACTCAATGGAATCCCTGGGAGGATACGACATTTATCGATGCCAAAGTTTTTGACACCTCGGACAACTTCTGGCAGGGTCAACACATCATGGTGCAGTGTGAGTTTCGCGTTGCTATTATTCGTGCCTATGCTGAGCTAGTTCCAAGATTGGAGCGAAATCGCGCAATCCGCCGCCGCCGTCGTTCACGCTGATCGTGGTGTCAGCCAACAGCGTCGCGTACCGCAACTACTCGTCGGTGGTCCGTTCAATTCTTGGGGGTTTGACAAGGGTATCTCGGCGCAAATGACTCAAAACAGTCAAGGCAAATGGGAGTTGGAGATCATGTCTACCTGGCCTACCTATGTGCAACTCAACGTCTTTGCTTATGACGATAACTTCTACTATGGAGACGTCGACGGTGACGGTGTCCTGGATCGTCTACCTCCCAACACCGCAGCGCCTAACTATCTCAACATGTCGGCACCGCCGCACCCCCATCTCGCCTGGACTCTGGTCGTCGACGATGTTGACTTCACGTGGTCCCTCGAGCCTCGCGGACAATCTGCCGTTGGCGCAATCATGTATGCGCTCCTCCTTGCCATTCCTGTCATCACTGGTACACTTGCTGTGGTAGTCTTCATGTGGTCATTCTACGGCATCAAGCACAACAAGTGGGGAGTTGCCAAAGAGCACGCCAGCTACTTCCCGATCCTGGGTTCCCTAGGCAATAAATCTAAATCCGACTTAAAGGAACCTTCTGTCGTATCGGAAAAACTCTTCGGACACCACAAGCAGACCGAAATGATAGGCTGGCCTGAAGACAAGAACAAGCGGCGCAAGGTTCTTATCGCGACGCTGGAGTACGAGATCATAGACTGGAAGCTTAAGGTCAAGATCGGTGGCCTAGGTGTCATGTCGAGTCTCATGGGCAAAGCAATGACGGATGTTGACCTAATCTGGGTTGTTCCAAAAGTCAAAGATATCGATTATCCTCAGGGCGAACCAGTGGAACCTATTGAGGTCATTATTTTTGGCGAGCCATATCTGATCGAGGTCGAGACTCACGTCCTGGACAACATTACGTACGTCATACTCGATAGCCCTGTGTTCCGCGCACAGACGAAGGCGGACCCGTACCCGGCTCGCATGGATGACCTCTCTTCAGCTATTTTCTACTCCACTTGGAACCAGGCGATCGCTGCGACCGTTCGACGCAACCCTGACATCGACATCTACCACGTCAACGACTACCACGCTGCTTTGGTCCCCCTCTATTTGCTTCCGAAAGTGCTTCCGGTTTGTCTGTCCCTTCATAACGCCGAATTCCAGGGTCTTTGGCCATTGCGCACGAAGGAGGAGATGAAAGAAGTCTGTTCGGCATTCAATATCAGCAAGGAACACTGCACAAAATATGTGCAATTCGGAAACACGTTTAACTTGCTTCATGCCGCGGCATCCTTTATCAGCGTACATCAGAAATCTATCGGCGTTGCTGGCGTGTCAGACAAGTACGGCAAGCGATCCTGGGCTAGATATCCGGCCCTCTGGACCCTTAAACACGTAGATTCTTTGCCCAACCCTGATCCGAGCGACATCGATGCCCTGGATGAGAACGCAATCAAGGTAGCAGACATCCAAGTCGACCAGAAAGCGGAAGCAGAGCGCCCCGAGCACAAAAGGCAGGCCCAAGAGTGGGCCGGGATCAAGCAAGATCCTCATGCAGACCTTTTCGTGTTCGTGGGGCGCTGGTCCAAGCAGAAGGGTGTCGACCTTATTGCTGATGTCATGCCATCCCTGTGAGTATTTTCTTGAACCTTATGTTTTCAGTCATTTATCTTTTTTATAGATTGGAGAAACGGCCATCCATCCAGCTTATCACCGTCGGACCTGTCATTGACCTCTACGGGCGTTTTGCAGCAGAGAAACTCAACCGTCTTATGGAGCTGTATCCCGACCGTGTTCACTCAAAGCCAGAGTTCACTGCACTGCCTCCGTATTTATTTAGCGGCGCAGATTTCGCTCTAATTCCTTCACGCGATGAACCATTTGGTCTAGTTGCCGTCGAATTCGGTCGTAAGGGTGCACTCGGTGTTGGCAGTCGCCTTGGTGGTCTCGGCTTGATGCCTGGATGGGTGAGCCGCTCATCCCCATGCGGTTACGCGCTAGTTATTGACTCTTCGCAGTGGTTCCCCGTTGAATCCATGTCTACAGGCCACATGATGTCACAGTTATCCAAAACGATTAAACTCGCCCTAAAATCGACTGAGGAAGAACGCGCTATTCTGCGTGCTCGCTCGGCTGTTCAGCGCTTCCCGGTCGTTGAGTGGCGACAGCGCATGGAGGATTTCCACAAGCGCAGTATCCACGCAAGTAGGGGTATGGCCGGCCATGATGCATGGCGTCCGTCGGACGGTGCAACCGGTGGTCCCATGGCCATTGCAGAACACGACGATTGGAACCCAGTTGATCAGGCCGATCCATCGCAGCCTGATTGGGATGCGCAGAGCGCTCAGAACAGTCCTCGGATGAATATTCCTGGTTCACCTGGCTCGCCTGGTCAATGGAGCCAAGAGACCCTCACTCCTGGTGGTGATCCCTTCTTGCACGCTCCTCCGCGCATTCAGGACGGGAATCGTCTTTCGGTCAGCAGCAATACATCCGATACCGAGGGCGATTCCTCCTCGCAGAACCGCGGCGGCAACGGACAACCTCAATTTGGAAACTTCTTGGACAAGGCGAACCGAACAATTGCCAGGGACCAGAAACATGCGCCAGACCCCTTTTTGGAAGCCCCCTCTCGGCCTTTCGGTCCTCATAGCCGGGTTTCTTCTGTCGAGTCGATCGCTTCTATTGTGGACGAAAAGGTTAACTCTCCGCTGAACAAAGCTATTGCCTCCGTGAGTCGGGCTTGCTTCGCACCATTATGTGTCGCTTACAGTGTCTGTAGTTTACCGATGCAGACGGCGGCGTTGCTCACGAGTTCGTCGCGAAGCTGCAAAACCTGTCTGCAGATAACTCGAAAGGGGAGTTGTCCATTGAGAAATACCTTCAAAAGAGCGAGGAAGCTTTCTTTGACAAGGTTCGGAAAGACAAGCTTTCCAGTGCAGCAAGTCATCGATCGTCACGGCGCGAGTCCATTTGGGGAACGCCTTCACCCTCCCTTTACGATCACCCAACCTGTACGTCTATTTAGGTTGACATGCGTGCATCCTCTCATGACTTTTGCAGCTCCTAATATCCAATCCTTCGATCCTGCGGCACAGCATGCTGACTACGATGGCCCGTTGCCCCATGATCAGGGGGGAGCTGTCGTTATGACAGGCCTTCAGATTGCTATGTCAAGAGAGATCGGAGGCTGGCCATTGTACACCATCGTCATTGCTCTAGGGCAGGTTCTCAGTGCAACTAGCTTCCAGATCACGCTACTTTCAGGGCAGAGCTCTCAGGATAATCTGCAACTTTACGTTCTGAGTGGTGTATTCCTCGCTGCGAGTGCAGTGTGGTACCCGATGTTCCGTCTGAAGCCTTCATTCTGGGTCCTTTCTGCGCCTTGGCTCTTCTTTGGGCTTGCGTTCTTCCTCATCGGATTACCGTCCGTGACAGCAGCCCTTCATCCGGCGCACAAGGCATTGGCAAGTGTGGCCACTTGGTGCTATGCCATAGCCTCTGCTGCGGCATTTATCTTCTTTGGCTTGAACTTCGGAGAAGAGGCTGTAAGTTCATTTCTCTGTATCGTCACGCCTGTCCTCTGTTGAACACCTTTTGCAGGGTGCTGCTACTGAGATTTGGATGTTACGTGCTTGCGTAGTGCAGGGTTCGCAACAAATTTGGGTGGCCGGGTTATGGTACTGGGGCTTCCGGCTTCAGAACGTAACTGAAGGGAACTTGTCACCCTGGTGGATTGTCCTCGTAGTCTGGCCACTGTCGGCGATAAGCTTCCTATTCGCCTACTTGATGCTATACGGCTTGCCAGGTAAGTAGCTCTTCTGCACACTGCAGACGCCGTGGGTGCTCAGTTGTATGCAGAGTATTACCGCCAGACCCCTCCAAAGGTTCCGAGTTTTGTCAAGACGCTCTTCCGTAGGAAGCTTGTGCTCTGGTTCCTTGCATCCGAGATTCTGCGTGATTACTGGCTTTCGGGGGTAGGTCCCACAGGCCTTGTTTGTGTCTTCCCTAATCTTGAACGTTGTTTCAGCCGTACGGTCGTAACTGGGGCTTCCTTTGGGCCGTGCCAATTCCCAAGTGGCAAATCGCATTGTTGATCACTATCTTCTTTGTCGGCGTATGGGCTGCAATGTTGGCTATACTCACTCACTTCAGCAAGACGCACACATGGCTACTCCCTGTGTTCGCCGTTGGTCTTGGCGCCCCCAGATGGTGCCAGGTACGTATTCTCTCGCGTTTGACCCGAGACGCCGCTGAGGTGGTACTATTTAGATGCTTTGGGGTACGTCTTCCCTTGCCTTGTACATCCCCTGGGCCGGCACCGCAGGCCCTTATCTCGGCATCTGCCTCTGGTTGTGGCTGGGAGTTCTAGACGCTATCCAAGGTGTGGGTCTTGGCATGATCCTTCTTCAGGTAACGTCCTGTCTACGTCACAGCACATGACATCCACTAATGTCATGATGATGCAGACGCTCTCCCGACTCCATGTCTGTGCGACCCTAGCATTTTCGCAGATCATTGGATCTATATGTGTGATGGTTGCTCGTGCCACTGCGCCGAATAGGATTGGCCCGGAAAGCGTTTTTCCAGATGCGGGACAATGGGACTTCCAGCAAGGGCTGAGTGGGAGCCCAATGGCTTCTGCCCCCTTCTGGATTGCACTCATCTCCCAGCTCGTCATAGTCATTGGGTATTTCTGGTTCTACCGCAAGGAGCAGCTTTGTAAGTTAATTTCTCGTACCCTCCATCCGTCAATACTGACATCTCTCTCAGCTCGCCCATGATGGCGATATCTTTTCTGCATCTGCCCCAGTACCTGTAGTGTTTATTTTTTGAGGTATAGACGGGACATGGGTTTTCATTTTGCGTTTCTGGGCTCTGTATTTAGTCACTTGCTGACCACATTCCCTTCATTCTACATCATATTGGATATATGGACTTTCACCTCTCGACGCGGTAGTCATGCTTCGATGTCTTGCATTACACAAACGTATACCTGCCGATGATTATTACGATACCACCTACTCCTTAGGAGTGTATTAACTTGCAACAACTTCCATGGACATCACGACTGATTAGTGGGTTCGCACCAATTAAAAGAGGCAAGAAAGCGAAAGGTTGTGAGAACCACGATGGGACACGGACAAGAAATTCAGTGTGGATGC
The DNA here is from genome assembly GCA_003315845.1 of Lactarius trivialis. Lineage (NCBI taxonomy): Eukaryota > Fungi > Basidiomycota > Agaricomycetes > Russulales > Russulaceae > Lactarius > Lactarius trivialis. The sequence continues at coordinate 99,543 of QFDV01000232.1, forward strand.
GATTCGCATGATCCATCTACTATATACGCTGTATATACAAGCATGCCTTCACCCGGAACTAGGAGGGTCCAAAGTGAAATCCACAGCGTAGCGACCACTCATGCTAAGGACGGACCCCAAGCCGTGATGCACTTCGGCATAATACTCTTTGAACGGAAAGCGCTCTCCATCAATCGATAAATTGCCATTTTCCTGCAGGAGTTGGAGACGATAGGCACTAGCCTTGAAGTAATGCGTCTGTAAAGACGGTCAGGGTCTGCGCGTAGGTTTAAAGGGGACTGCTGACTTTGTCCTGCCAGTATGTGGTGCCCTTCTCCGCGCCGTCAATATTCATCAGCATTTCAGCACGGGACAGCTGAGGGTCGTTCAAAGCGTGCACCAAGTGATAAAACGAACATATTCTCACCTTTCCCTGGATGACAAGATCGACCATGCCGTCGTTGGGCATGGAAACGGGGAATTGCATCAGGTCCCTGAGGAAGAAGAGATATGCGGTCAGGCAAAGGGGCGAGAACCATTGGAGCAGACGGAACAATTTCTACCGGCTCACGTAGGGGCCCTTGCCGGCGTAGAAGTATAGAACGGGACCTTCGAAGGTGGTCCATCCATCGTTGTCGTCGATATACTGCAGAGGAGGAAGCTCTGTCGAAAGATTTTCTACCTCCGCTGGCGGATGTTCGTCATCCGTCGTCGAATTTTTGTGCTTTCGCAAAGCTTCGACCATTTCGGCCTTGTCTGATGATCCGACCTTGGCTGAGATCTTGAACCGGTACGTTTTCCCCGTGATGACTTGGGAAAGGTTCAGAGACCAGCTTTTAAATCTGAGGCACACGACTCACCCCCTCGCAAATAGCCATACATGAATCGATTGCTCCCTATCCAGCGCAAGTGCTCGGTACCCAGGTCAATATCTGCCATGAGCCCAACACACTGGGACATGAAAGAGATGCTGCGTTTTCCAGATTGAAGAATCGAAATTAGGTCGATGGACATCGGTCGTCCCTTGATCGCGTTCAGAGTCGCATAGGCGACATCTAGGCCGTCCTACGTACGGAAATGTGAGTGCTGCCACGGAGTAGCGGCAGGTCAGGGCTCTGACCTTGATACCCAACACGTTCAGGCAAAGGCCGTTGCCAGATCCTGCAGGAATAGGAGTAAGAGGGATCCTGAAGGCCCGCATGGGTTCCTTGTGCTGCGCAAGACCGTTGATGAGTTCGTGCAGCGTTCCGTCTCCCGAGATAGTAACAATAGCGTCGTATTCATCTAGCAGGACTTCTGACGCGATCTTCTGGGCGTGACCGTTGCTTTCGGTATCTGCCCAAAGGAGTAAAACGAAAGACCAGGCCCCAGAAGCAATGGTTCTGCTTACACAAAACTTTATACGCGGAGCACGCGGCTTTGAGGATCGGTTCAACCCTATCCTTGAAAACTGAGGCCGCTTTTCCCTGCAACGGTTAAGTCAGGGCAAATGGTGATTGACGTAAAGGTAACCCTACGGGACCGCCATAAGGATTTATAACAACCAAAAAGCGTCGCTGTGGTTTGACGTCTTGGAGAAATTATTCAAAAGGTGAACGCGGCATTATTCGCATCGTAACACACCTCCATAGGCGGCGGTCATCAAGCTTTGTACCCAATTGCTTGCGGTGGACAACGCATTTGGGTCATCCCCTTGGAAGAACGCTGATACCGTTTTGAGCTTGAAACTACCGTGATTCTTCACGAGCAGGTGTACGTCGATGAATGTACCGGATATGCAGACCCAAAGTACGCGAGACAAAGGAACATCGAGCTTTTGTTGACCTGTGGAGCAAACAAGGACAAAGTGAGTCGACCAAAAGCAAGACGATCGACGGACGTACTCTCTGATAAATTTCTCACAGTAAAATGTGTATCATTGAACGCGAATTCCACTGATTGTTTGTTGCTCGACTCGAGTAGGATTTTGGTGGCAGTCGCAGCGTCAGGTGCAGGCGCCGACATTTCGAACGGAAGTATTATTTAAAGGTCAGCTTCTGTGTTGGGTATGGCAGTGGCGACAATTGGACCGAAATGGACGACAATTCGTGACGTCACTCGAGGAGATTGAGGCAGAGGACAAGCCTGGTGGAGACATTGGACGCGCTGTTTGGATTACCATTTATGACCGCGTTACGGCTGCTCCACTGCGCAGTGGCCGTGGGAATGTCTCGCCTCATGCTCACACCACTGCCCCGGTGCACACCCCGAGTAAGGGCCTCTCCGTACACGATTGCCGCAACAGACGCTCTCGATCTATGGGCCAGCAAGAAGATAAATATCACACTTTCTGAAACCTTGCACACCGACCGCATATCGGATTTGTACGTTACTTTACCGACCAGAGACGGAATGAGGCACCCGTACAAGAGTCCAAAGAACTTGGAGGCATTGGGATTTGGCCATCACTTGGCTTTCTTCCATCCGCGTACGCCGGAGAAACATCTGAGGCCAGATGGAACAGACGCTGACTTTTGCCCACCGGAACCGTTTGTGCGACGGATGTGGGCAGGAGGGCGGATGGAGTGGAGGAAACCACTTATCATAGGCGGGAAAGCGACTGCGTGTATGAACGTGCGCTCGGTGGTCAAAAAAGGCTTCGGAGGTCCTGTTCCGATGGTATTCGTGAATCAGGGAATAGAAATATCGAATGAGGGTGACGAAGAGAACGCCATTCTCGAAGAAAGGACACATGTGTATATCGCGCTCGGAGTCAACCAGAGGAAGTTCCGTGAAGGTAAGCCTGCGGGAGCCTCATGTATGCACGCCTCCTCCAAATGTTGTTCATGATCCACAGTACTTGGTCTGCCACGGCCTGATTTTTCGCTCAAATTCAGGCCGAGCCCCACCACCCTATTCAGGTTTTCAGCATTAACATTCAACGGCCACCACATCCATCTCGACCGCGATTATGCGCGTGAGTCGGAGGGTTATCCAGGTAAATCCATAACAACTGTAAGTGAATCCCAAATAGCTTCGTGTATCGGAATTACAGAACGTCTCGTGCATGGGCCGCTCACGGCCCTGATGTTGCTCGAAACACTCGCGTACCATCATCCTGAAGTACATATGAAAAGCTTCGAATATCGAGCGCTAAACCCCGTTGTTGTCGACGAGGAGTTGACCTTCAACGGTACTTGGAGTGGCTCGAAAGAGATAGCGCTTTGGGTGCAGAACGAAGCTGGGGTGGTGGGCATGAAAGGAAAGGTGTTACTTGAGGAGAACCAGGGTTAACTCGCCACTGTGTCTGTAATTTGGCCTTGCCAGCCAGTTTGATACCACGATTAGAACGATCCGGGTTGCCTATTCGTTCCTACGTAATATCCCCACCACACAAAGACGTGAAGCGAGCTCTGGTATGGGACAGAGGGAGTATTTCGAGGGTCCAATCACATATGGGGACGGGGGACAGATTCCGCAGATGAACAGTAGGCAGCGGGTTACCGATAAGGGCAAACTCCCGCATAGCAAGGATACTGAAGATATCAGAATCCTCAAAAAAGAGTGAGATGGCACGCGGAGGTAGGCAAGACTGCTATGGAACACACCATATTTATTCCCCGCCTCTTTGCGGTTTCTCCGTCCTTCTGCAATCCTCTCCTCCAGGACTTCCCGGTTCTGGTACGCCTCAACGAGCAAGCTGGCCAACTGACCGCGTTTACGAGCCCCTTTGCTAATTTTGGATCCCTATACTCCGCTCAGCATACAGGATCCGAAAGGTTAGTAAGGATAGTCGTACTTTGACATTCATCCTCGGCGCCTCTGGCTCACCGCCAGCACCTTTTGTCAATGCCTTCTTCTCTTCTCGCTCTTGGATCTCTTTCTTGGCCTTCTCCATCTCCCGCAAAGCATTTACTTCTTGCGTGTCACCCGTGTCGGCACCTTCAAAGCCTTTCTCTTTCTTCTCAAAAGCCCGGATCTCGCGGTCGTAATCGGCCTTCCATTTATCATAGAATCGTCGATAGTATGCCGAGTCGTAGGCGGCCCAGGTACCGGAAGGGAGTTGGTAATATCCGGGATAGAGGTCACTGGGTGTGGGCTCCGGAGGAGTGAACTCATCGATTTTGGGAGCAGAGGATACGCTCAAAGAACTTGGAAGTCCCGTTGAAGTAGTGATGGAAAAGGCAGGAGGCTTCGCGGAGTCTGTGATTATGGTTTTTGCTACTGAATAAGACATGGATGTGATGGGACGAACTCAACGAGAAGAGGTCTACCGTCGTCGAAGACGGTGGATCCCGGATATAAGGTGTCACTTTCTCTGATGATTCTTCGAGAGATATGTTGGCTTTTCCTCTCCTCACTGATCCTGGCATAAAGGGCAGGTGCACCTTCTCTGTTTCTTGCTCTACAGCGACTACGTCGTCGTTGGATGACATGCTGGGCGTGTCCTGGGTCCTTTGGGAAGGTTCACGAAAAACGAGTCCAGGACCTTTCCCACTACCAAGAATTCGCTCGGGAGCCTTTACAGGTGCTGCCAACTTTGGAGCAGGGAGCATGGAAAGCAGGGCAGAAGACCCAGCTCCGCGAGCTTCCGTGCGTGACCTCTTGGCCGGCCGTGCGTCATTCTCATCGTACTCTGAAGAGACATCCTTTGTGAGCGCGGGGAGGTCAATCGTAATCTTTTTTGGCTTTTTAGCCTTTGGAGCGGGTAGGGAGAGGGTAGAAGATCCGGACCCGGACCCGGACGGGTTCGAAGGGACAGGAAGGGAGCGCGATAGAGGTTGATTCTGAGCGGTCGAAGTAGGGTGCGACTTAGGCGCACATTCGTCGCCACTTCCGTCGCTGTTGTCGCTGCCGTATGCGTCGACGAGCATGGAAGTGTAGGTAAATGGAGAGCTAAGCAGTGCGGTACGATATTATATAATTCATAGCACGTGGACATAACGAGGCCTTGGCTCATGTTTCCATGCTTTGCTTTTGGTGGCGGTTGGTGGCGTTGAAGATGGACACTCGGACACACTTGGACAGACACAAAATCACGTCCCAGACATGCACATGTACCCGCTAACTGGGGGATACATAATCCCCTCTTCTCGTGAACCTCCCTCCTCCATAATTCTCACTTAGCAATGCTTCTCAAGTACCAGTCTCTCGACTTGCTCAATTCCTCCATTACAGACATGGGCTCGGGCGTACAACTTTTTGTTGTCCGCACCGAATCTTTTTACACCACGGAGCGTATATATTATCCGGCTGCTGGTAATACGAAGGGAACCTGTATCCGTCGCCGCAGGACCGTCATCACAGACATCCATCAACGACAAGTTGCCGAGATCGTGTGGGCCGGGCGCGTCCCACT
>QFDV01000233.1:1879-16990 GCA_003315845.1 Lactarius trivialis
GACGGCTTCACGGGATTATACCCTGGAGGGCGGCGGATAACGAAAGAGATAGGAATGAGGACAACAAAGTTCCACACTCCAAGAATCCGCAGGGTCGAAGATGCGCCCCAGCGAGAAATCAAGGCCTGTATCGTGGGTGCGAAGACCAGTCCGCCTGCTCCAGAACCTGAGAGAGCGACACCCATCGCAAAACCGCGGTGCTTATCAAAGAACGGCGGTGTTAACGATGTCATAGGGTAATATAGCATCGATGAGCCGACGCCAAACAGAAACGCTTGCGTGATGAAGAGCTGCCAGAGCTGAACGGAATGAAGATGAGTTTTCAAGACAAGCACGGTATCAGTATGCTACACATACCTTAGTGGCGAAGCTCGAGAGAAGGAGCCCTAAGCTCATGATTGTCGCACCGGAGAGGCACATAAGGCGCAGGTCGCATCCACTCGAGATTATCAAACTGACAAAAATGCTCCCGCTCCATGTAAGGCCACTCCCAATCGTCCCGATGAGTGAGACCATGGCATATTGTGCCCGGGCGTCAACGATTGGACTGTCTGGTGACGTGTAGTAAACCTGCGTGAGATCATGGCTCAGTCGAAGGGTTATTGCGAAGGTTCAATTGGAGGTTTACCTGAAAGATCCCGTAGCTCTGGTTCATACCAATCGTCTGAAATGTTGTCATGAATCCCGCAAAAAGTAACGCGAATTGGTAGGACCGTGTCGGGCGTAATCCCTCCACGGTGCTTTCTGACCATATCGAGTCATAATCGTTGTCCTTCCAAGTGTCCTTCGAACCGTCCGAGTCGGATTTGACTTTGTCACTGAAAGTCCCTTCGTCGAATGTCGACGTTGTCGACATTGCAAAAGATGCCCTTCGAATGAAAATCGAGAGTTGGAATGATCCCCACGTTTGACCTGCACAGAGGGACTCGACCAGCGGTGGAAGTCTACACGCCGAAAATATGATTCTCCCTACGTCTGCGCCGCTCGAGCTGACTGCTAGCAAATAGGGTAGAGATCCTGATGCACACGACCAGAGCAAGATGAAAGTAGGTTGCTATGACCCCCATGTCACCAGGCAGCCTTTATAGCGGATATAAAAATAATTGGGATATCGAAGAAAGCGTGTAACATACCAGCACTTCAAATCTCAGCGGATGGATGTCAAAAGGGGATGAGGCCGGTGTAGGGCCTTCCCGATGTACCTTCCCCGCGGGCCATGTCGTGGCATGGCAATAAAACGAAAAAGCTCCCGCCCTAGATTTCCGAGATCCATTTAGTTGCGGGGAAACCACGATATTCCCCCATTTACAGATGCTTTCACAGACCTCCTCCGCCGCAGCCATCTCGTGACAAGGATGGGGAGACTCTGGATGAGATCATACCGTGCATCTCACATGCGGCCCCGAGTCGGCAAACAAGTACCAAATGCAGTAGTGTGATACTCAAGGCGGAGACGGAGGGCTGAGCACTCGGTCAGACAGAGAATGCCAGGCTGCAGGACAAAAACGGAACAGATACCTTGAGGAGTGCCGGCGGTAGTGTCATTAGGGTGGAAATCGATCAAAGTTCAGAAGAGCACCGCGGCGCTGGCCTCGAGTGAGTTGTGCTCATTCAAGTTCGAGTCGTACATGTGCACCGTGCACGCGTGACTGTGCTCGTGCCACGGTGAGGGGTCCGACGGAACGGACGGAAACAGCTGTTCCAAACTTTCTTGTACTGAATAGGAACACCGACAGCACAACCGAGGTTGGTGCGACTGGCTTCTAGTACGCCCGTGGGGGTTGAAGAGCCATCTGCGGACCAAATGTCCAAATCCCAAAATACATCAAGGTTGAAATTGCAATGCAGATTAAGTCTGATATCATAAAAATTTCTCCCAAGTCCAAGCCCAAGTCAATAGCATCACGATTGGCCTAGCCAACTTAACTCCCAAAAAAACTGATCACACGAGCGATTTTCGACTCGGGGCATGGCCGATGGGTGTAAATGACCTCACACCAAGGAGAAACCGGCCTCGGTCTCGGTCATTTGTTTTGGGAGCCATGTCGTCAACCGTCAACGCATCAACGCATCAACATCAGTCCCTTGTCTGAGACTGTTCTGAGGGAGGAGTGGACTTCCGTCTGCCTGTGCCTGGCCTGTGCGAGATAAAAAAATGTAGGGAGGATGGGCAACACCTCATCGGGACCAAACTTGTAAAATTCGGAAAGTTTACTGTATTTCGTCCGGGAAAGGCATATCGATGAGAGTCGACGTACTGTCTTGGGGACCGTGTTGACAGAGTATTGACAGACTCACGTACCCGCCGGTGTTACTACGTTACCGCGTTACCGCACATCTCTCATAGATCTCATCCCCTGCCGACGGTACCGTCAAGGGTACTTTGGACGCTACAGTCGTGCACGAGCAGGAGCGCAGATGTGAATATTGAGTAAATCACTGTGCCTATCGCCCTCGCTACTGCTTGAAGTACCACAAATCTATGCTCGTTCGCTAGCCCAGACTGCCAGTGATTTGCAGGAATGAAAGTGAGCCGAACTACCGGTTGCCACAAATGCACGTGGCCTGGCGGCTTGAACCCATTTGGGAAGTGTTGGTGTGCGTTCTCCCATTCACCACTCGAATGTCGCGCTACCCGAGTCATCTCTCACCAAATATCACACCTACGAAGCCTACAAAGTCCCAGAAATCACGCGCACGCAGAGAGCCGTCTGGCGTTTTCTCTCTTTTTCGTCCGCAGCAGATACAGCAGTTCAAAGAGGCCTTCTCCCTCATTGACCAGGACAGGGATGGTTTAGTTGGGGAGCGGGACTTGACGGATACCTTCGCTAGCTTAGGTACCCAACATCACGCTAAATGCCGTGGTTACGAGCTCATTCCTTTCGTGATCAGGCATCATGCCATCGCCAGAGATGATGGAAGAGTTGCTGACGTCGCGTCCAGGGGAAGGCGGCATACAGTCGTCTCCAGAAAATACGCGTGACCGCGGGATCAACTTTGCCATGTTCTTGACCATGATGAGCGAGCACCTCTTCGAGTTTGACGCTGAAGCGGAGTTGTTGGAAGCTTTCTCATCTTTCGATGAATCCGACTCGGGGACTGTGAAGTGTGATGAAATGAGGAAGTGGCTGAGTGAGACTGGTGATAGGATGGACCAAGCGGTGGTATGTCAATTATCACTCTTCCAAAGGTTAATTTAAAAGACTCCTTTTGCAGATAGACAGGTTCCTGAAGGGTTCGTTCACTGATCGCCAAGGAAACTTCAACTACAAAGAATGGGTGAAGGTGCTCCGAGTAAATGAAGACGATAATGATACAGAGGCTCAGGCGTAGTCTAACGCCACCACGATCTGTATTGTATCTATGTTCACGACGAGGGGGAACCTTATACTTTTTTCAATGGTTCGTGGCCAATGGGTTTACTCGTTTCTATTCCATCATTGATGTACACGTAGCTGGCTTTAACTTTTTACTTTGTATACTAGTAACCTCGCACACGTAAATATCCAACACTTGCCAGGCCTGACCAGGAGTCTGGCCCCCTCGATGTTGCATGAGGATTTCCTCCTCGGCGTCATGCAGAGCTGTCTCACCGTCACCGTCATTATCAATGGCTCCACAAAATTCATCGGTGGATCAGAAAATTCGGCTCGCTCCTGGTCTGGCAATTTGTGTTTTCACGCCATCCGAATATGTCAACGGTGATCGATGATCCCTTGTTTGTTGGAGACAACCTGACGCGTTCTTCTCCCGTGGCGGATGAGGTTGGACTCTTCAAGCACTTGCGTCGCCCTAATAGTTTGTCTCGTTCATTGTTCGTGACGGCAGACGACTTCACCACTGGACGGCTCGGGGGTTTATGTCTTGGCCCTGTAGCATCCTCGTCCTTGTCACGGACGCAGCGATCCATCGGCCTTCACGACCATCCATTTCTGCCATTCAGCCACACACGCGCACGTTTGTTGAAGCGAAATAATAAGTTTAAGGGTAAGCGGGTGGGTTTTGTAAAGAATAAGGAAGGAAGCGTGTATGAATGTGGGCATGAAATGCAAATTGAATTGGTGTAGGAAAATACTGGCCACACTGGTGGCCGCATTGAGCGCATGGGCGGCGACAAATATTGATCAGAATAGGTGTGATGGTGATGGCCCTGGATGGACGTAAAGCCCCCTTTATTTCCAGTGAGACACCATACACAGTCTTTCGCCCTCTTCCTTGCCTCCGCGGCCATTACCTCACTTCAAACGTGAACATATGAACATTAAACACGTTGTCCATTAAGTTTCGTACCTGTGCTAGGTACGTCGAGCGTGGGAACCACATTCGAGTCTATGATACTGTAACTTACAAGTAACTTATTCTCCGAGGCTCCCAATCCTCCCATCACCATCTTACCCCTACTCCATCGAGTCAAATCTAACTTTAACTTAGAATGTTCTCCCCACCTTGAGCTCGTTGGTCCATGGGGACCCCTTTTTCCAATCGAGACCAGACAATCGTGTTTTTTTTGGGGTCGTGCGTGTCTGCTCCTCTCACCGCAATTCTGAAATACGACTTTGCGGATTTTTGATTTGGGGCGCATGCTCTCTTCATAGATGACTCACTTTCGTTTTCAGATGATTGGCCTATGAATGACCGCATTGTCCCCTCTCCCCCCTTCTCACTGACTGAATGTTCTTCCTCTTCCTCTATGTCAAGAGCCGTCGACATTTCTCCGGTTCCTTTCCACGTCACAATACCATGGTTCCTGCTTTGGTTGCTCCACCCCGCGGGTGTACGTTCTGGGAAAATGAATACCTGCCCGCCGGACTTATTGCTGCCTTGTTGGCAGTGGCTGCGGGTTGCGGGTTGTAGCGCAAAAAAAATAAACGTTGACGTCATCGGGCTGACGAGTGTCAGTCATTCGATAGTCCAAGTTAACTTACTATCTACTTTTTATATTACTGTACCACCCGTAGTCCTGCAGTGCATTTTGAGGTGTAATAATTCTCTTGGTGGCTGTATTGTGGCGCCCAAAGTCCGCGTGTGAGCTACCATTAACTTATCAGCCTCATCCACCCCAATCCGATAAACGCAGGGCTCTGTTGATGCCCATCATTCAGTCGGAATCGGAGTTCCATCATGGTGTACATCAGTTCGTGGCAAGAGTACCAGGAGGCTGCTGAAAACTTGTACACTAGCTCCCCAAGAAAGGTATGCCTCTCATGGTCTTGATCAAACCTTAGACTGACACCTGGAAGACCCGGTACAGCGTGAAATGGAAATCCTCAGAGGGAAAACTTGTCCTCAAAATCACTGACGACACGACAGTGCGTATATATATATATCCATTTTCTTCTCAAGCGTATTCATATGTCCAAAACTAGTGCTTGAAGTTCAAAACCCATTCCTCTATCTTCCTTGGCCGCTTCGAGGCGCTGAATCGCTCTCTGATCCAGAAAATGACGAATAGTCCCCTCAAACCGACTTCCACAGCCCTTTCGGCACCTCCCTCGCAAGCCATTGCAGCTTCTCCCATTACACAGGGTGCAAATCTGCCTGAAACCTCGGTCCCTGTGTCCGCACCTTCTGGAGGGGGGGTGAAGAAGAAGAAAGGGGGGAAGCGAAAATAATAATTTAGCGAGTGGCAGGTTTCTCCGAACCAAACACATCGTGTGCAGAGGTACGAGTAATATCGGACACCCAGTGCCACTCAGATGTCTATTCCGCTTCCCCCTGTGAGATACCATCTGCCGCAAACTACAATTACAGGTCACAAAATTGCTTGCTAAATTGACATTTTTCCGACGGAGTTGTCCTCTTCACCTTCGCAACCCGAACCGAGGGAGACGTCACGTTGCTAACCACTCAGGTCGAGAAGTATACCTGATGGCTCTAGGCCCTCGAACTTGCCGGAGAAACCTTTGTAAATCAAATCACCCCGAAGAAAGGTCCGCTCTACCCCCCCGGAGAGTACCATGCCTTCATATGGCGTGAGTTTGTTCTTGAACCGAAGTGATCCTTTCGTGACCTGACTCTCCAATCAGAGGAGTGGAGGATAGAGAGATGAAACGTTACGATATATTCGGCATCCGGGTCCCAAATGATCAAGTCGGCGTCGTATCCAGCCGCGATCTTCCCCTTCCTGTCGGCTAGACCCGCATGACTTGCCGTGTTCTGGCTCGTCCATTGTAAAATCTTTCCGATGGGCACGTTACGCTTTCGCGCTTCCGTCCACAGCAGACTCAAACCAAGTCCGAGTGTACTTATTCCTCCCCATGCCCCCATGATGTCGCCCTCGTCCAGCTTTTTCAGCTCCGCAACGCACGGACTATGATCTGAGACGACACAGTCGATAGTGCCATCGAGCAAGGCGGCCCACAGTGCCTCGCGGTTCGCGTCGTCTCGGATTGGTGGGCAACATTTAAATTCGGGCCGGCCATCGGGGATGGTGTCCGAGGCCAGGCAAAGATAATGAAAGCATGTCTCAACAGTGAGTTTATTACCGGAGGCTTTAGCGCCGCGAATGGTTGGCAGGGCACTTGCCGCAGAAAGATGCACGATATGGCAACGGAGGGTGGCGTATTCCCTCTGCAGATCGGCGATGCGCGAGATAGCGTCCACCTCAAATGCTTCTGGACGCGAGTTGAGAAATGTGCTGTACCGCGTCGAGTCTTCGACGCTCGGCGGAACAGAATGGTTATCCACCTCGGCATGAAACAAGAGAACCGATCCCGAATCCTGAGTCTTGTCGGTGGAGCCACCGGGAATACACCGAAAACACCCTCATACCTTGAGCGCGTCCATGGCAGGTCGCAAATCACTTTCAGAAACGCATGGGAATTCCTGTACCGCCGATCTTTGAGCACGGAGCAGGACCCTTGAGAGAGACCAGCCAGAGAGATCTACCTCGACACCACTTTCAATCATGAAGCACTTGAACCCCATGACACCAGCGTCGACCAATTTGGCCAATTGGCCCTGGACAGGCACCGAATATAAGTTACGTCAAAAACAGCAACCTCGGAAAATAAGATTTATACTTGATTGCCGGGGATTACACCACCCCAGAATGCGACATCTGTCCAGCACTGCGAGCGCGCCGCATGACGCTTAACTTCAAGATTACCCACCGAGGTCGTCGGCGGGATCGAGTTGAGTGGCATGTCCACAACCGTGGTGACCCCCCCAGATGCTGCTGCGCGAGTGCCCGTCCAGAATCCCTCCCAGTCCGTCCGTCCGGGTTCGTTAAGGTGTACATGCGCGCTGCAACCAAGTGATTGGACGCGCCGAACAACGACGGGTCGAGACTACACGTACTCGACTAGCCCCGGCAGGAGATATTTGTTGTCGTCGACTTCTAGCCAGTGATCGTCTGTGATCTCAGGATAATCCGCCCTGTCAAGTCGTTCCGTATAGACCTCAATTATCTTTCCGGTTTTTGCAGAGACTAGGACAGTTGCAGGCTGCGGCACCTGGGCTCCAGGAAGTAACACATTGTTTCCTGTGAAGACTCGAGTGTGGACGTCGACTGTGACGGTCATCGTGCAAAGTACGCTGGCACGTCCTGGTTAGGGTTCCTCACTCAACTTTAATATTTAATGGCGACGTCACCATGTTCTCATCAGATCGGACCATCACGCGGAGACAGTGATCCGAACGGCGACAATTGAGGGTGCTTTGAGTCAGTAAAAAAACAGACGCTAGTCTCGGGTTCTATGCTTACAACAAGCGCTACTGCCCTCAGGCTAGTCTTTTTTTTAAAAAAAATCTGTTTATATAACTTGGGTGCAGGCCGACCGGTCGTGACTAGCACAATTCTACATAATATCCACTAAGGTGACCCCCGGGCGTTCTGCCAGCGACTGCGTAGAGGGTAACATAACTCAGGCTAGTCTTCAGACGGCCTTTACAGTACCGTGACTTGCGTCGACTGGAGAGAACTGCAAAACACGACATCGCAAGTTCTGGTCTCACGAGCCTGAGAACAAGCCCCTGAATATACATGACTCGGAAGACATAGAAGAGGGCGAGGACAATGAAATCGGTCCCGGTTGTTACGTCCTCGATATTGGAATCCCAAATATAGGACTCTCGAAGCTCTGGGTTCGCAAGGAGTACATCATAGGTTGGGCAGCGCCCTCGGCATTTTGACATTTGACGGTCGCGCGCCCCACTTTAACTGCGCCATTTACAAACACCTAGTCCGCCCGAACAAATGTACCCAGCTCACAGAGTACTGACAACAATTCCATGTTGGCGATGGCCCGAAGCCCCTCCGAAGGGAGAGAAACATGCGATGAGTCATTAGTCGCTTGAGACGTACCTCCAACAGATTGAACGAATAATTGTAGATCCCAGATCTGGAGGTCGCGAGGACTGTGTGTAACAGTAACTATTTCGCTTTATGGACGAGATGGAGAACGAGGGCAGGCGGCCCATCACAGATAGTCGGTACCCGTGCAACAAGAGGCGAAATGAACAAGGATGCTTCTGGTTGAAAATGACTGTATCTCGGGAAACGGGGCTCCTTTGCGATGAAATTTTTTCCTCAATCTGCGAGGCGAACGTGGCAACCGGCAAGATCTAATTACATCGCCATGATTTCGCTGCAATTATCATTGCAGATGAATCCTCCTTTTTCTTGCTGGTGTGTGTGAACACTGCAGCTGCAAAGGGGTAAGAACGATGAGTTGTGGCCGCCGCGTTTCCATGTACACTTCCGCCGTTTCCTTGTTGCCTTGACTCTTAGCGATACTGGCAAAAAACCGTATGCTGGCCTATCTACTAAAAGTCGGCGCAAAGCTTCAAGGTTATTGACGAAGTGGTTTTCTAGACACCCCTCATCTAGAGTCGAAACTGCCCAAGAGTGTGCCAGTACAATTAGCAGCACAAAAATGGAAACAGATGGCACAGATACTGCCTTTAAAAGCGATAGCGTCCTATTGGCTATGGCCTCGTTACGTTCACGCCACGCGTGGAGAGTCTTGTCCATGTTGCGAATTCAAAAAGTATGCGAAAAGTGCCCTGGGGCTCGTCTACTTGTTGAGAAAGGCAGTCAGCGGGAACAATGAGAGGACTGTCTCGTGATCCTCGATGATCCCACTTCAGATTCCCGACAATCCCATTCCAAAGTGGCTCCTTCCTTCAGGAAGAATGTGAGTCCTACCAGTTCGCACTTGGCAGACATGCCGTATTTTTTAGCCCTTCTCCGAGTCTAGTCCGAGTCTCATCTACAGCTCAAGGTGAGGAACAAACTTCTCCACACCAAAGGACACAACATGGCCCGTCTGGAAGAAACTCGTTGACAAAAAGTTGAGTTAACGCATGGCTTCTAGAGTAGCCGGTCATCGAAGACAGAAGGCTACGTTCCAATCGCACCAAGGTCATACTTAACCGAGCGGCACCAGAAACCCCTTGGCCTGAGTGGATGGCTCGGAAAAGCAAGAAGTGAACGTCTTTCAGTGACTGGGTGGACCCAGTCGTGCAAGTGTTGGTCGAGAAAGCTCTGTCTCAATTGAGGGTCGTCTGGCATGAAATCCGAGTTTTTTTTTTTCTGAGACCACATTGCCACCAGCGAACGCGAAGGTTCGACCAGGTGCATCTGGGCAACGATAACGCTAGCGGGATGGATCATTCGCAACTGAGAGCGCACTCTAGTACTATGACTTCCCGGATGCACTTGGCGAAGTTCCGAAATGCTCCATCATTTAGAATCGCGTAAAGATCCTATCGACGGTCGCGAGTTTCTCTGGTTCGATACTGGAAATGTAGACGCTTAGGTACGACATTCCTTGGACCATGAACTATTCTCCTCCATGGTAAGATTTCAATAGTCTAAGATCAACTGTGCGATCTTGCGAGATACCATTCCAGTTAATGAAGCGAACCCGTATGGTGTCCGGCCCTGGTCATCCTCTGCATCTACATTTGCACCATGCTCGAGTAGCAGGCGCACTATCATGGTCTTGGATCTCGGATAATATGATAATGCCAGATGCAATGGCGTCGAGTTAGTCTCGTTCCGTGCGTTTACATCCGCCCCGTGCCGGAGTAATAACTCCACAGCTTTATCTCTGCCATCCCAAATAGGTCTAAGCGCAAGGCCATCCTGTCCGGCTACATCAACTCCATCCTGGATGAATAACGTGCAGTTATTCGGCACTCACCAGCAATAATGACAGATGCAATGGTGTCCAGTTGCTCTTGTTCCGTGCGTTTACATCCGCCCCATGCTGGATTAACACCCGCATGAAATCGACACGCCTCCTTGTCGATGCGAGATGTAATGGGGTCGAGGCGTCCTTGTCCCGTGCGTTCACGTCTGCCCCATGCCGGATTAACAACTGCAGAGATTCGGTTTCCCCCCGCGACGACGACGCTAGATGTAACGGCGTCGAGTTGCTATTGTTGCGTGCAGTTACATCCGCCCCGTACTGTGTTAATAACTGCGTAGTTTTGAAGCAACCACGGGTTGATGCCAGGTGCAATGGAGAATCTCCGTGATCATTGAGGATTCTGCTGTGCCCCCGTGGCGTTCCAACACCTTCAGGAGATGAAGTCCGACCGTCGTTTTGTTGGAGGTTAACATTTGCACCACGCTCGAGTAGCCATTGTACAGCATCAACATGTCCTTCAACTAATAAAGTCCGGTTGTTGTAGCTCGCAAGTTCAATAATTGCACCACGCTGATTTAATAGCTCTGCAACGTGAAAGTGTCGATTTCGTAGTGCTGCAGCCAGTGGACTGTGATGTCGACCACCCCTGGTGTTTACATCCTGTGGACTCTTGACGACGAGATGTTCTGCCAAGTTACGAAATCCACACAACGAAGCATAATATAACGGAGCTGCATGAGTCGTCGCGGGCTGATACCAGGGATGGGGAAGGTCAATGTCATGCAACTGGAGCCACGCCGCAAAATATGGCTTGGACTGGTCAAAAAGGCGTTGCATCCCGTCTTCAACACATAACGAGACCTTCTTGAACTGGGCATGGTTCGCCCAATGCTGTGCAGCATAGTGAGCCAGGGGATAGTTAATTTGGATCACATCCCTGGGAATGCTGCTATCCAAGCGGAGTAGAACTGCCAGGCATGCTTGTGCGAGGATTGCATGTGCGCGCTCGGATAGGATATGAAAGCTCGAAATGTCCCTGACTGGAGTGGCAAGGCGATCCGACGTCAAGAATTCTTTTACTGAGAAGTGCGAAAATTGCACGACACGAGAACCAGGACCATCCACTACGGCGATTAAGCTGGAGCAAGTGATCATCAAAGCTTGTTGCCGATCCTCCAACTGCCAATTTTCTTTGAACTTTGGTATTCTTCCTTCGGCCTCCTCAAAGTCAAGCGCGAGTACGTCTGCAAGCTCTTCGACGCGAAGTGGCCGACTCGCCACAGCGAGACATTGTAAGATCCGACAGGCAAGGTCCCCATCTACCTTCACGATTTCCTTCAATATGCGTTCGTATGTCTCATCCAATGTTTTCGGCAATTCACCGAGTTTCTGCCGAACTCTTTGCGGAAGACAATTCTGTAGCACTTCAAGTTGGCAGTAAACCCATCGAAACCTGGTAAATGTTGTGAGCCAGCCCCTTCAATGTCCTGAAACACTCTCACATTCCGTCGGCTCTGTCTGAGAGCGTCTCGATAGCAAGTTCCTTCTCCTCCACCCTCCACCTGCTCATCGCCGCACCTGAGTCAGAGTAGACGACAGATCGGACATATGCAGCGATGTCCTCCTTTTGCCCGCTTTCGTCTTGAAGGGAAACTGAATGAAATGCGAGCGGCTCAATGGCGTCCCTCATGTCGACCTCCGGACGACTGGTCACGCAAATGTGAAGATTTGGTAGCCGAAGGCCAACGAGCTCCTTCACGAGATCAAGGACCCGTCTACGGGTGGATGGGAATTCAGAAGTGTTCGGACATTCGTCGAGAGCATCCAAGATAAAATAAACTGGGCCCTGGTCGGGAAGAGTAAGCATTTCCTTCAGGCATTGGGTCAATGCGCTATCATTGGGTTGACGCGAGCCACTGTCATGTGCCTCATAGAGGCGGGAGAGTATGTCGCAACAAGGGTCAGAATGAGCAGAAAGTTGAACGAGAAGGGAGGGGAGTAGATGGCGGCGAGATTGCTTGTCGATATCTCGGAAGTCAAAATAAAAGTATGCCATGGATGCTAATCCTGCCTTGTGCAGGGTGGTAATATCTTCAATGATGGCAGAGCTTCTCCATGTCCATAAGTTTCCTACACTACCAGAGTTGAGGAAGGACTAACCATAGGACGGTCTTTCCAGAGCCCGCTGTCCAACAGGGTCCATCAGATGACAGAAGCGATCAAGGGTAATAGGAACATACGTTTGCCATGGATCCACAACAGGGAACCAGTAGCTTTCCATTCCTTGAAGAAACCACTTCGGAAGAACCACTCTGCCGTTCCCTCATGTTGACGATCGCACGAGATGTTATGATTGATAGATGGATCTGGTGGAGATTGCCATTTTCTTAGGCTCTCCCGTAGTTGGTTCCCTGAGATCGTGTTAGGTGTTCAACGGTTAGCGAAGATAGGAATAATGACGAACGCTTCACGTCGTCTACCTTGACATCGATTACATGAGTGTTCTTCAAGACCTGAGCACTTGCCATTCGAGCCTCTTCATTGGTCAGCTTGTCTAGTCTCTTTAGTGCGTCTTTCATATCTGTCCATCCTGCCAGCTTCTTCAGAAAATTTTCTGCACAGATGTGAGCAAGAAGCAACGTAATGCGAAGGTTCAACTCACTCGCTTGACTCTGCTTGATCTCCTTTGTCGCGATCCCAAGGATATCCAGCACCGAGACCATGATCTGAACCATTGTGTCCTTCATCGCCGGTGTTAGTGGGACCTCCGTGTAAATTTCAAGTCGTCTGAAGAAGTTTTGAATCTGTTCCAAGATCTCCGCGAGCGTGCCTTGGTCCTCATTAAGGTCTTTAGCCGCCTAATTATCATGAACATCACAAGAACACTGAATAAGGTCACACATACCAATAGGAGGACACCAATGCCCGCAAATATCACTTGTGCGGGTGGGAACATCTGCCGCATCGGTATCAGAGTTAGACCACCGACACATTCGCTGATGTTTACCAAGCCGAGGCCTTCGCCGAGCGTCACCGAGAACGCGTACAGGACGTTAATCGTTGGGTTTAGCCACTTTCTCAATCCCTCATCAGCGTTCGGATTGATTTGGCCTCGAAGAAGGTCTAGAATGGCGGCGAGAGAATCGCATGATTCGAGCTGAGTGAAGAGAGCGTGGCCCTCGAGACTTTGCTTGGTATTTTTCTTGTACGCTTCTAGAGCGGCTTCAAATATGACTCTGAAATTGACCAAGTCGGTTGGTGGTGTCTGACTATTCGAGCTGGAAGTGGAAGGTTCACTCATGTTGAGGTGGGTGACCAGTGACTGACAGTACTGACGGCTGCTGGTCGAGTCGCTGGAGCCCGTCCGGCGTAAAAGTTCACTAGTTCACTTGTTGATAACGTTGATAGGTTGAGTTTCAATTGTTGAGTTTCCAAACGCACTTGTCGGCCGCATGCGGCAATACAGTAACTTTTTTTCACGTGTTTTTTCCACACCCACTTTCCTTTTATATCCCCGCTTCGTGTCTCGTTACGCTATGAGCGCTGTGCACGTACAGTATTATACTGTATCCCCTCTGGCACCTGGAGCAGCTCAGCCTCTCCTCACCGAGCGTCTCCTGCTCCGAGGATGTGCTTCTCGGAAATCTCGGCGTACTTGACATGCGCGCGGCGCAACTCACCTACCTCGACTATCCGGCCATGAAGAGCTCGACATGCGGAGCTCGACGATGACTCCCTGCAGAACGGGATATGTGCGCACGCGCCCCGCCTGGTCTCCCTTAGCTGGAAAACTTGCCAATGCGGACGGACGAGGGCCTCGCCGCGTTCTTCCGTGCGTAGACCCCCGCCGCGCTCAGCACGCTCAGCCTCGTGCGTGCGCACGATGCTATCGGCGCTGAACATTAGCGCATGGCATGAGACCACGGCAGTTACGCTGGTGAAGATCAACGTCGAGGCAGTTGCCCCAGCTGGGGGCTGGGCTGTAACTGGGTTACGTCGGATTGTCCCCGGAAGGCGCATTGTTCTTTTGTATGTCAGATACTCGTGCTGACGGTTTTTGCCAACACTCTACATCTCTTGCGCGTGCGGGTACTTATTCCAATATGGACTCGACCCGATTATCGCCCGGACGGCGCAGATGGTGAAGCACTATGAGCAACAAACCGACGAGTTTGGAAGCAGGACAGGTCAATCCCATGTGGATCTTCGGCAAAAAAAACTTCACTTTCTTTGCGTCCGAGTCGTCGGCCATGACAATTATTATTGCCTTACAAAATAGATACGCAGAAGATCGAGTCTCGTGAGGCTCATGGATTGGACGAGATTTTAGACGGTTGTCCGATGCGCGTCCCCATGCACTTATAATATATATGCAACGACTCAGAAACGGACTCAGAAACACTGTAAGTATGCTCGTACATATCGCCGCAGCGCAACACCAGTACTCGAAACAACGAGAGGCACAAAAGTACAAAAAAGCGGAGACCGCACCGCGCGCGCGCCCAGTGGCATAACGCCGTATTGGATCGTTACTCACTTAGGGCCCAGTACTGCCGTGAATAGTTTCATCTCGCTCAGCAACGCCATTAAACCAGGGTCCCGTGGTTGAGGGCAGCTGAGCGACCCATGCCCGGGGGGAACGACAAGCACGAAATGCCAGTCCACCTTTGGCGACAGTGACTCCTGTACAAAGAAAGAAAGAATACCATCCTTTATTTGATGCTCCGAGCCAGTGGTAAATTGAAATATGATGCATCGAATGCAACTTGATTTGGAATGTCCTGTGTGTAGTAGACCCTATCTTCGATTTGACCTGGGCGAGATTCGTATACTTGCTTCTTCGCTGGCTCGATGACAATCGGCACAGATGATGGATTTACGCCGTCTCCGTCGTAGTGCCATCGAGGCAACCTCTGCACTTGGTCAGATCCAGCTAACCTCCTTGTCGCCATTGGAACAAGATTAAGCTGAGTCTTCATCAGTAACTTTGATTGGGCCAATCGTACAAGACGCC
>QFDV01000233.1:19003-38403 GCA_003315845.1 Lactarius trivialis
AGAACCGGCAGGCCCAATAGATGCTGTCCGTGAAGGCCATGGCCGAGGTGATACAGAGACCGGCCGTACCAGCGGATACCAAGCCAGACAATGCAAATAATGTTGTGAGGAGCACGGACAAGCCACCGAGCGCGTCAAAGTTCAGCAACAGCCACCGGTTTGTCATCCAGAAACTATACCACATCTGTGCATTCGTGAGCAGGAAGGTTTCCCCTGAACTTGCACAAAACGCTTACCCGAGTTGTCGTGTCTATTTTCAAGTGAAGGCCGTCGAGGAAGCGCTTCTCGGCAGAGAACGCACGGACTGTGACAATTCCTTCGAGTAACTCGCCAAAGCCGGAGAAAATGGGCGAACGTGAATTCGACTCCATCCGTCGCAAGTCCCGTCCCGTATTCAGATAGCCAATTGCAAGCATACGATATACGTAGCCGATGATGGACGCAGGCAGAAAGAAAAATGGGAAAATCACGCTGAAGCACAAATAGTCGTCACGATGACAAGGAACGGGTAGAAGCTAGAGCAGGGACTGACGCTACGGTGATAACAGACGCGGCAAATGTCGCAAGTGATGCGTTGACAGATTGGAGGGAGCTGGCCAAAGATAAATCGACCGTTTCGATATCCTGGGAACATTATGTCATTTCTGGGCTGCGAACTTGCATTGGTTGTTTTTCTCACCTTACTGAAGCGGTTGAGCATACGACCTAATTAAGTAATGATGAGTCCAGCGGTAGAATGAATTGAATGAAGTATACCTTGAGGCGTTGTATCGTGCCACCGCATCGTTGCTCCAACTACGGAAACGAGAAGTTGCCTAAAAAGCACCCTAGATGCACGAAGTGCACCGGTGTACTGTACAATAGCAGACAAGACGCCAACAAACGCCGAACCGAGGCCCACAGCGGCATAAACACCGATATAGAAGAGCGGGTGTTCCCTGGCACTAGGCAAGTGAAAGGGCGGACCGTTGGAAGATTCCAAGCCGTGTATGGTATGTGTGAGATGATAAGGAGCCATTGTTCCATCCATAGAAACCTGCTGTTGCCCGATAGCGAAAAACGACGTAGTGAATGCATATGCTGTGGACACTGTGCCATTGCCGTAGGCTTCACCCCAATACTAACAACAATTGATCTTTGAACAGAAACATTCGATTAGTCTACACACCTTGATCCACACTTTCTCGGATACGCTTAGAAGCTTGAGGACCAGGTGTCAGATAGTCAATGCTACTAGAGGAAGATGCCTACCTGAGCTAGTACGATGAAAAAGCTAAGGATGATCCAGGTCCAGTAGGAGCTGGGGGAGGGGGGCATTCAGTTATCTACGATCATCACAAGAACAAGTTAGACCCACGAGGCTTTTAAGTATGTGTTGTAGATGTTCCATTTGACACCACCTTCCTGGCGCTCTTCATCCTTGATTAACTTCCTGGGCTTCTTCGGCCCTGTAGCAGCGCCGGGGGTCCCGACTTCGTCTACAATGACTTGCTCTGAGGTAGGGCTTGCTATTGGAGCGCTTTGTTCCTCTTCGTGAACATTCACTTCTTCGGAGTGCGCAATTTCGTCAAGAACCCCTTGGGCGCGTAGATCGGCAAGCGTTCCTTGGGTATCAATGCGGCCATCAAGCATACGGACCAGATAGTGAGCGCTGGGAAGGACGAGCTCGACGTGGTGCGTGACCAATATCTAAGGTAAATCCCACCCTGAGCGGTTAGTCCTCGTGTAATTGTTTTTCAGCCACGTACCACTGTACGATTAGCCAGGAGAGGCCCACAGAGGAGTTTCTCGAGCAGGAATCGCGCGGTGTGGCTATCCTGTTAGGGCCATTGGTCAGACACGGCAACTAATTTTCCTGCCCAGCGGACGTACCACAGCACTCAGAGGGTCGTCTAGAAGAACATATCTGGCCGGAGCGTAGACTGCACGAGCTAGTGCAACTCTAAAGAAGCTTTCGTGAGCAAAAGAGGGTTTTCAGCCCGGGGTATCTCATACCTAGCCTTCTGGCCGCCAGACAAGCTGACACCTCTACACGAGAAGCACCGATATCAGCAAGACAGACGCGTGAAGAATAGCGCCGCGCGATAACGGACCTTGCACCGATTTCTGTCGCGTCACCATCTTCAAGTACCTCTAAATCGGGCCTGAGAGCACACGCCTCAACTACAGCATTATAACGAGCCTCGTCGTACGGGTAGCCGAACAATATGTTGTCCTTGATTGTCTGATGCCGAAGCCAAGAAGATTGGGCAGCGTACGCGACGGTGTGAGTTAACCCGAACTCATCAATAAGAGACGAGCGTTTTGACAGAATGACCGTCCCACTAAGCGTCGTCATTTCACCTAGCAATGCCATCTAGGGGTGTGTGAATTAGCAAAGCGCATCCAGACAATCCAAAGTGGATACTCACTAAGAGTGCGGTTTTTCCACTTGCAGTCGGCCCCGTGACAACCGTCAGTTGACGTTCGGGGAATGTGATATTGATATCTCTCAGTTCGAAACGGTGTTCACTGGCGTCGCTAGCCGCAATTGAGGCGCGCTCAGCCCCATCACTAGGATCTTGAACAGCGTCGTCAGCCGGGGCTGCATTCTTCGCCTTTTGGTCCGCCCTCTCGCTTTGGCCGTCCTTATCCTTGTTATCTCCTTTTTGTTCAACCTCATTCCATTTAAACGTCCCATTCTCGATGCCCAAACCCTTTTCGATCTCGTCATCTGCCCCTGAAGTGCCAAAAGGAGACTTCTTCAAGGAGGACACTTGTTCATCGACCTCGTCTTCGTCTAGATAAGTCGCAATCCGGTCGAGAGCTACTTTTGTCTGGGGGAACGTTGAGATGCCACTACACATGAGGATTCAAAGAAGACTTGCCTGCAATATTTGGACAATCCATGTTGGAATGATGTTGAGTGGAAACCTGACCATGTTGAACAACGCGATCGCCTAGACATATCCAGTCAAATCTTAGGACTGGTACTGAAGGAGTAGCATACCGTGAACGCAATGCTGACTGACAGTTCGTTCCCTTGCAGTACAAAAACGAGGAACGAAGTGATAGAAACGAGCACGGGAGCACAAGACCAGAGCAATTGGAACATGATTGAATTCAGGCGAGATCTGATCATCCATTTTATCTCCGTGGCACGCGCATCTGAAACGCGGTCGATCCAACGACTCTCCCACGCAAAGAACTTGATGAATTTGATCTTAGTAAGACAGCGATTAGCGGTAGCCAGCGAGTCACGGAACAGATAATAGCATACCGCGCCAATGAGTTCGTTCAGCACACCCATCCTTTTGTCTCGTGCAGTCATCACACCTTTTTGAATGCGGATGCTACGCTTGGTGAGGAAGCTATTCAGCGGCCACCCGAGCAGCAATATGACGAATCCCGCGAATGCAGACCACCCAAGTAGCCTATGGCAATTTTTAGCAGGTGTCGGATAGGCGTTTCTATAACGTACTGATAAAGAAAAGTACACGCGATAATGATCTCGAATGGGCCTTAAATGCATTGGTGAGCCTGGTCAAACGCAAGAAAAATGGGGACATACTTCCGTAGATGAAGTACATCGCCGAAGAAGTCATAGCGACCCGGTTTGCGTCGCCAGCCATAAGGTTCACGATCTTTCCGACATCCGCACCAGCCTTGGGATCATTCGCTTTAGCATCGGCCTCGGCGCTCGCCTTTGGATCTCGCTTTTTATCACCGTCTGAGGCTTCTTTAGAGTCGTCCTTGTTCACAATCCCGGAATAATCTTTGCGCTTCAGGGCTTTGTCGTAGATTGCGGCCATGAGCTGCGAACGTATTCGCGTGGCAGCCCGCCGACCGACCCAAAGATGCTGAACATCTGCCTGTGCCTGTAAAAGAGGTGTTGGTTTAACCGGTCGATTGGAAGAAATACGATAAACAAACTTTGCAAAGAGTGCATAGGAAAGCCAGCAATGCGTAGACATAGGCTCGAGAGCGTGTGGCTGGAGTCGGGTCGCCAATCGCGTCCAATATACGTCTACATAGATCTATGAAGACGTGGTCCAAACATGAAGGGGCAAACTAGGCTTACTTGAGGAAATAAGGGCCCATGTAGTTGAACGACACGCTGACAAAGGTCAGAACAACGTCCAACCTGTCAAACAACTCGTCAGCAACATGTAGTCCCGAACACCGGGAATGATGGCAAAAACAGAGCCCTCTCCATATCAGTTCAGAGGCCACGAAAAGCATTCGCTTGTTCGTCAATGGCAAGACCTGTTCATGGTGAAATAATCGCAAGATCGGTCGACTTACATCAGGTCTAGCGAGTTGGCAGCCCAAAGCCGGCGAAGTAGCGTGGCGCGTCTGACGACAGGAAAGAAATATGAGAAGGTCGCATAGAATTTGTACCCAGCATGCTCACTTTATGTTGCTGAACTTCACGAACACGGACCGCGACTGCATGGTCGGGCTCAACGCCCAGACGTCTTCCTCATTCAAGGTCACGTTGGTACCCTAGCAGACGCTCTCAATTCATGCGGAATTAATAGATGGACGCGGGAACACGTACGCGCTGGACGAGTGGCCAGATCCACGAAAACGTGACCCAACCCCAAAGCGTCGTGTAATCTTCTGGGGAGACGGATTTGCCCTGCATCATCCAGGAAAGAACGATGAACACGCGGCAACGATCCAGTAGACTAACTCACAATCTTCTCCTTGTCTACTCTGCGACTCGGAATTCCAAGCGGCATGCTGAAAACGATCGCGATCAGGATGAGCAGTGCGCCCAGGTTCAGTACGTGAAAGGCAAGAGTGAGTGTGTTGGGGAACGGGGTGCCATAGGCGTGATTGTTGAAGATAAACGCGCCGAGAGAAACCACCTCAGCGATGAAGCAGATAAGGTAGAGCACGAAAAGGCCATATGAGGGAGTAGGCTTGGGTCGAAGGATGGGTCGCAGGGTCGCAAAGAACCAGGTCAACGCGTACACGAACGAGCTCGCGATGTGAACTGGGTCCCCCTGGTCCTGAATGGCATTGAAAGAAGCGACGCCGAGCCAGGCGAGGGTCTCTATGAGGGCGATCCAGGACAAAAACAGCGGCTTCCAAAAATGACGTGGTTCAACTTGCTCGATCGCTGCCTCGGGTTCGCCCTGTACGACTTCGCCGACCACGGCTTTGGATTCTGCGGCGTCGGCCACATCGAGGGCTTCGGCTTCTTGGAGGGTCAGGAAGGGGATGAACAGGACCCTGATAGGGCGGATGAGGTTCGAGACGAGGTTCGATAACCACGTGGGAATCGGGATGGAGGCCACACAGAGCACAAAAACGAACGCGGCGGGAATGAACGCCCCCCAAAAGGAGCGTGCACAAGCCGAGTCTAAATGCCAGAATTCGCTAGAAAAGTGGCAGCCCGACATCCTGGTAGGGTGAAGAGACGAATAACCGACAGGTGGCCGTTCAAAACCAAAATAACTCGCCCAGTCCACTGATGCATGATTGCCACCCTCACTACCACTCCCTAGGGCGCCTCAATCCCACATATCCAAATTCATCGCAATTCCGCGTCTGACCATTTTTTAACCTTTCCTCCGTCTTTTTCTCAAGGCTTTGAGTACAAATACCAACTCGGCTCTGAACCGAGCTCGGTCCGCCACGACATTCGTCACGATAAAAAGATCATGGCTCCGGTTTCCGGGTCAGCGAGGGTCCGGGAGTCAGAGAAAGGCAGGTGAATGCATTCAATCCGATTGGAGATGACACGCCATGTTCTCCTGATCCAATATTTCCGAGAAGCTCGGAATCCCTTCGGTTTACCGCCTACACACTGTACTTCGTGACGCGGGGCTGATATCTGTACCCGCGTGGAACAATCGTAGGGAAATGGCCAACGTCATGCCGAAAGATGCAAGCTCGGGGGCATTCTGCACTGGCGGCATCTTCGATCCCTCCAGCATCCAGCGCCACTTGCAGGATCCGTCGTGGCCAGCGCGACACCTCTCCGGTGCTTCTGAAATGTCACGTCGCCGATGCGATGACGCGGTGTTCACTCACGGCACGCCTAAAGGGGCAAGCTAGACTTCTTACATCCCACCTGAAAAGTATAGTAGGGCCCGCGATGGTCCTCAACATGCCGTCCACCGTTCCTTCGAAGAATAGAAGAAACATGTGTTGTCCGCAACTGGAAGTTCCTTGGCGAGCGCTCGGGAACATCCATATTGTATGCCCCAATGCAGTTCGAGAACTATTTTGAGATCTCTGAGTTTTGGCCAATCAAATTATCAAACGTAAAGTACCTGTTCTGAATTTTAGTGCAAATTGAATCGATCCTCACTTCTTGCGCCTCGAATCCACAAGGCTATTTGCCAGCCACCTGGTCGTTCTCGCCGTAGGCTGACTCAAAGCAGGGAGGAAAACCGATCTTCCTATACCAGAAGTGGTATCGCCGATTGTCGGTTGTGAGAAGCAGTAGGTTACATTGCCAAGTTATTACGAAACGCTTCTAATCCTTGTGTATCTGCATTACATACAATATGCTGGCACAACGAAGAGTACGCATGGTGAGGCCAAGACCCACTACGCCTTGGCGCCGCGGCAGCTTGAGGATTGATACAAGTACTGAAGTAGACTTGTGAGGTTGAAGCCCGCCCAGAGCCAACGTTCTCAACGTTTGACGAATTGCCATGCTGTGACAATGGCTCTACCACTGGTATGTATCCTGGATTTGAACTATACGCCTACTCGTAAAAGGGGCAGTGAAGTGCCAGAGAACTTCGCATTCAGGATACATGTGCGGCCAACTGCGACCAACTACAGTATGGTTGTATTCGTGGCACAGACCGATCGTACATTGGCGCCTGTAATTAATTAACATTGCAGAAGACCCTCGCCCCCAAACCAAAGAAAGCTCACTGGACATGATAGAAGATTAAATAGGCAAGGAAACGAGAGGTGTAATAAAATGGTGCCAAGCTGGTCAACCGGTCACGCGTCACGTCGAATCTAGAACGCCGTCTCAAAGTCTGGTCACCGACCAGACGAGTAGATGCGCTGAATATTTTGCTCCCGGAAATATCTTAACGACCTCATCTTTTGGTATCTCTGTCACAAATGCCAAGACCTTCACTGTACCCTTGGGGAATACTTCACCGTCCCATAGCTCGGACCAAGACCGAGAAGTATGGCAAAATAGGCGGCGACGAATCGACGACACTTCCTCCTCATGCCCGCTCTCGGGGAGACCTATTTGTTTCCCAAAAATCATTGAGCCAGGCTGGGGCGAAAGCAAACCTGCCAGGGCGCGTGCCAGGGAAAGCTGTGCATCCTCCGAAAATAGGTGAAAAAAGGACGAAGCATAAATGGCAGAGACGTGCCCCTGAAGCGGGTTCAGGGACGTCAAAGTGCGCAGATCTGGCGCCCTGGTGACGGGAGGCGAGTCGGCGGTGAAAAGGGGTACGGTGTTCAGGTGTTCGGGATCAAACACGTTTCCTGGAACGAAAGTCACAGGAAATGTGTCGGGAGTCGTTTTAAAAAGTCTATGCCCGAGGTCCCAAAATTCTGAACGGGGAATTTATGTCATCTGTAAGTTCAAACTAGGGACGGGTGGGATCGACCTTGGTGCAGATCTGAAGTCACTACGTTCTTCAGGGGGAAACCATCCACGATTGCCTTACGAACATCGGTCCCAACTAACCAGTAGTTGTAAGGGGAAGAGCGGAGATGACAGGAGATGACAAAGGCTTACAGCAACAACCAATATCCAGGAGTATTGCACCCTCTCGTTCCCGGCCAAGTTTCAGCAAGTCCTGGTAGGGGAAGAGACGCGAGATCCCAGGCCTGGCATATGTGAAACTGTTAGATTGTACAGTCTTCTTTCAAATATGGTCATACCTTGACCACGAAAAGCGGCGTATACAGAGGTACGGTTTCACCTCGCATGATTGGATCGGATCAGATAAGGGCCGAGTAAACCAAAAAAGATGGGTCACCTTGTAAGCCTCGGCTTGGATGGAGAGTAAATGGGTCTTGAGCTCGTCATCGTCGTCGATGCCAGTCTGTTGCTTGAAGAAGGCGCTGTCCACTTTGTAAAGCCCCTCGTCTAAAGGTATAATCGACTGATCATGGGTGTCTGTGGTCATCGGTGTGCTGTTTGATCGTGTGCACGCAGGCTTGGCGAAGGAAGGAAGGGAGACAGTCAACAGGGTCCCGTCATCGGCGCTTACAAGAAATGGGTCAATTGCACCCGTTTGTTCTCACGCAGTCTCTCGCACGCTTCAGCCCTGCTGGGCCCGACCATGCCCAGCTCACTGCGCTGCGCAAATAAGACGGAATCTCGTGGCCGATTGACAATCAAACACCACTAGAACTACATCGCTATCTGATGTGGCATCTACCTTCCGCTCTCGTCTATCTCTCTCAATCGCGAAGGACTAGTAGAAGTGGAGGACGGTGTAACGTGGAGGACGGTATAACATTGTCCCCGGGGCGAGTGAGAGGACTATCACCGCCAGGAACAACCGGTGACCCCAAATGATTCGACAGGTAGCGAGAGGGGAAATGAAAAGTCAAACTCAGATCGAAAAGCCAAACAGGTACCATAGTGCGAGAAAACACTAAGATGGTGTGTAGCAGTCCAGAAAAGGTAGGGACCGGCGATCTCCAGAGTTTGACGAACATCTGGCCATTTTGAGAACGACACGGATGAGAGAAAAGACGATCCTGCAACACGACGGGGACTCGGATGCTTTGATTGTGTCCATAGACGGATGAGCGGAAGCATTAAGATGGTTGCGTCCGAACAAGTCCGAAGAACGGGTTGACCTGAGGAGTGGGAAAGCCCCTTTGAAGAGTTTCCAGATTGAATCGAAAGTCGGATGAAAACGTAAAGGTCCGCGCCGCTGTGCGAGTGGGGATGCAGGAGCAGAACTGCGCGATGAGCAGTCTTGGCATGTGATGATCAAGAAAAGCCAAGAGGGTGCCAAGCCTTGGCGTTTTATCTCGGCGCCAAGAAACGAGTCGCCTAAAAACACACGCTTGATTCGGTTAGTTGACACCATGTCTCCCCCGACTTCACCTCACGCTGACAACCCCGCTTCTTCTCCCTCTCCTCCTCATGAGCCCTTTCTATCAGACACTTCCTCTTTTCACAACTGTCAATGGCTCGATTGCACACACTCATTTCCAGACCCAGAGACTCTATACAACCATCTATGTCATGATCACATAGGTCGCAAGAGCACAAACAATCTATGTCTTACTTGCAAGTGGAGAGACTGCGCCGCCACCTGCACGAAGCGTGATCACATTACTAGTCATCTCAGAGGTCTTATTTCTCCCGGTCAATCCTCTTGATCTTGTTCTCATACTCTACTCCCCAGTCCATACACCACTTAAACCGCACGTTTGCGAAGTCTGTCCCCTCACATAACTCTTCGTTCTCAATCTCTCTTAACCTTTTTTTTTTCTTTTCAGATTTGTAAAAAGACTTTTAAACGACCCCAAGATCTCAAGAAGCACGAGAAAATTCACACGGAAGAGCATCACGCCCAGCACAAACACTCAAAGGCCCTCACTGTCCCTGACTCTGTGTATGCAAGAAATCGTCGCGACGGAGTCGATGACAATGACTCGAGGTTCTCTTCGAGGCCTAAACTTCAGCCTGGCCACTTTGCAGATGGTAACTGCATTCTCCCTATCTTCTTGCTCCTGCTCACATGTCCTCAGCCGGTCAATTTGGTGCACTGCCCACCCCTTCTCCGGAAGTGACGCACCTGCAGGTATGTCTAAGTTTTTGTTGATTACGACATGCTCACCTTCAAAGACGCATCTGCCAACCTGGGAGGCTCTTCGTGATGGCTCTTCGACCCCGTCCACAGGCATTAAACGATCCCATGATTCAAGTTATGCCGTCGCCGTTGAGGACTTTTTCCAAGATGTCAAGAAGCGCCGTGTTTCTCCCTCTTACAACTCCCGTATGCGATCTTAGCCCCCTTCAAGCAACAACCTGTAACTCATCTCCAGCAGATATGGCAGAAAGATTGTCCTCTCTCGCATATGCGAATTCCGATGCAAATCCCACCTTCAATCCTCGCTCTGTTTCTCTCGATATCAGGTCTCCCGAAGAGCTTGCCGCCGTCAACCACTTCCTTCTAACCCTCGGGCGTGACGTCGTTTCGGCTCAAGAGTCCCGTGCCAGCTCGAATATCCAAGCCTACTCCAACTACTTTGATTATGATCAGCTTAGTCATCTGGGCTTAACTGGCATGCCCGGAATACCCACATCGGGCACCACGGCAAGTACTTACACAAACCCAGGCGGCCAGCACTCATTCTATACGACCAACTCGAGTATGCGAGCTGGTCAGCCGGTCACATCGGCTACATCTTA
Organism: Lactarius trivialis; assembly: GCA_003315845.1. Taxonomy (NCBI): domain Eukaryota; kingdom Fungi; phylum Basidiomycota; class Agaricomycetes; order Russulales; family Russulaceae; genus Lactarius; species Lactarius trivialis. The sequence goes on from QFDV01000233.1 coordinate 29,361, forward strand.
CGGTGGATTGTATCCTTCTGTGCATGATGTTGCCAACCCGGGCCTCTTTGCAGCAAACGTCGATCGTCGGATGTCTAGTGGCAGCAACAGTGGCAGCGGCATCGTGCTGCCGCCGCCAACGTCTCCGCCCTACACACCTGCTACGTATCAGCAGCAGCCTTCCCCTATTGGCCACTTGCGCCCAACACCCCCGCTGGATTCGAGTTCTCCCCATTCATCGCTATCTTCACCGTCTAATTCCACTCCCCCGCACATACATCACAAAGACACCGCCATCGTTTATGACCGTCCCTCCCGCCGCATGGTGCCCCCCGCCGTCCTCGCACCTGCAGACTTCACAAGCAAAGCGATGCGTACGACCGTGCCGCTCAAGACCATCCCCGCGCGCACCTCGTCGCCGGACGATTCCGAACCCGGCTCCTCGCGGCAGTCATCGCCCACGAACCCTTCGCCCAATTCGCTACTCGCGCGCCCCTTGTACCCGCATATCAAGTCGGGCGACGACGACCTCAAGCTGCCACCGCTGCACAGGCACTACCCGTCGCTTTCGCCCCCGGCGTCCCCCGCACGCGAACACGCCGGGCCCGTACTGCCCAGTTTGCGCGAGGTGGCTGCGAGCGCCAGGACAACCACCGCCGCGTCTGGCGTGGAGGAGCGTCTGTCGCGCCACTTGGACAGGATGAAGCTCAGCGGAAGCAACGACGACCGTGTGCAGCATGCGTCTCTGATACGGGACCTTCTCGTGACTATCAACGAACGCTATCGCACTCAATTCTCGCCGGCTCCACCAGTGCCTAATTCGCCGGCGCCTACAATGCACGATGTCGAGATGCCTGCGGCGCGAGTTTGAGCATCGAGTTCTTTGGTGATTGTTTACGGATCCGCGATTATCGTAACTCTCACGGTGCCATTTTCACGTTTTTTTTTTCTCCCCGTCTCTTATCGGTTTTGTCTGTGATATTCGCATTGTATCTCTCCTCTGGTAGCTCCTCGTCCCTGTACTACGTACGACTATATAGTATCCCCTCTGTCATTGGCGGTAATTCAATCGGATTGTACAACCAATAATGCCCTGTGCGTCGTTTCACCGCTTGAGAGTGAGCTTGATCTTGGGCGCGGAAGGCGTCTCGTCGGATGCGGCGATGACGGGAGGGCTCGTCGCGAGCGGGGAAGGCACATGGAGCAAGCTGCTCTGGCCCAAGCCAAGAGAGCTGCTCAGGCTGGGCGTCAAGGGCGGTGGGCTGCCCGCGGCCGCGGCCGCCGGCGTGGGTGTGGCTGGCGGCTGCACGCCAGAGTTGAACTCCGCCCAACGTGGGCACTTGCGGTTCGTTTCTGTAAGCGAAAAAAAAAGTGGGGAAGAGGGAGTCAGCAGATTCGAGGGGTGTGTGTGTGGGGCGCCGCACTTACTCATATGACCCATCTGTCCGCAGTGGCCGCAGCGTCTCTATCGAGACCCAAAAGTTAAAAAAAGAGATCAATTGGTCAGTCGGTCCGCAGGACCGCAGGTGCGGATAAAGAAGTGAGAACATGTGCTTACCGTCGTGTCAGGCTTGATGGGGCGATTGAGGGTCATCGGCGTGCCACCCTCCTTTGCAATTTTCGCGTTCTTGCGATGAAGACGGCGCTCCTGGTTCTTCTTCATGCGCATAATCTCCTCCTCCAATCTATGCATTTTTAAAAATATTTTTTTTAGTGAGACGCCACAGAAATAAAATAGTTCGGTCTGTAGTGCGCACCTCTTCTTAGCACGGGCATCACGGTCGATGTCGCCCGTCGGTGCCAGTGTATCGGCACCCGTTGTCTCATCCTCTATGATTTGCCGCCTGCGCACGTACGCGCGTATGACGGCTGCGTCGCGCACGATTTCCGTGTTCCACTTGCCGTCGATGAGGCGCTTGATACGCAACACTCGCCGCCCGTCCGGTCCGACGCTTACATCACGGTCGCGTTCGAGCGACGAGGCGCGGCTGAACCCTGGCGACGGTGCAGCGGCAGGCGCGCCCGGCCAGCCAATCGCCGGCGAGTGTGCGCGGCTCTCCCTCCGCGTGATGCGCTGAGACAGCAGAGACTTGTGGTCGTCTTCGTCGTCCGACAGCTGCGGTTCGTCCTTGCGGCTCAAGGAGGCAAATTGGGCCTTCCAAATACGCTCGATCTCGGACTTGTAGATGAGTTGTTGCTCGGCTACGTTGTATCTGTGCGCAGACTTTGGGCGGTTCTCGGCTTCCGCTGCAAATGTACAATCAGTAGAAGGGCCTGATCGGGAACGCGGACATGACACACCAAGTTTCTGCTCGTAGTCCTCGCCCGCCTTCACAAAAATGTCCTTCATAGACACACGGATGAAACTGAACGCCTCGCCACGACCGGACGGATCGCCGTCGCCATGAAGCCGTAACATGGCCTTTGCCTGGGTAGCAAAGATAAAGTTCTTCGTTGTGATCCACGGCGCAAGCTGCTGTTCGATAGATAAATGCGAGTCGTCATCACCCCCGCCAGTATCTTGCGTGCCGCTGTAGCCCGCATCTTGCAGATGCCGTTGTCCAACTTGCATGCTCTCTGAAAGAACAATTTGCTCCGGGTTCACCATCTTCAACATCTCAGCCTTGCTAGGGACAGGCCAGTTTGGCTTTAGACGCCAGAAACCCTGATGTGGGCCACGTCGATGGTACTCCATGAATTCCTGATAACGTTAAGCACTGGAGTTCGGTAAGCGAACGGAAGACAGACTAGCCTTTAAACGTTGGCGCATCTGCAATTCGTTCTGATCCGGGAAGTATTTCATTAACCTTGAGATCTTCAGACGTTCGCCAGGACTTTTGGCCAGCAGCTTGTATGCAATGATTTGCAAACGGTGCTTGATCGTATTGGTTATCTTTCGCGAGTGGGGGCCAGGTACCTCTGTGACTGGGTAGGTCTGGCCTACGACGAACAAGTTTTTGATCTCGCGAATGTAATACTTCGATTCGCTCTTGGTAGTATTTCTAGTCGTGGCGTCAACGAGTGAGGATTGCACGGAAAAGAAATGCTGACTTGATAACGAGGAAGTCACTGTGGTAAGGTTTATGCCGGAATAAAGGTGCTCGAATGAGGTTGCTGTACAAGGCTGGCATAGTTTGCCCTGGTTGAACATAGCCAAACTTCATGAAGGGAGATTCATCCTGGGGCTCTAATACGAATGGCTCTCCAAGATCGCCCTGAATGGATGTTAGTAGCCTCATCATCAAGCTTCTCCTCCCAGACCCACTTTAGGAATATGTTCGTCCTTCTCGCTCTTTTTCCGATAGTAATTGACAAGTATACTACCCATGCCAAAATTTGCTATGATAGGCGGATGCTCTTCCTGTTACCAAAGCCTTAGAGCAGACGACGCGGAGAGGACGATGGACACTCACTGAGAATTCCCATAACACGAAATTGCTAGTATCTCGCAAGCTGAGGTCACTTGTCCGTCTTAAATTCTCCACAACGTTGCCCCCACGACCCAATCTCCGACCAGTTTTATCCTTCTTCTTCTTGGCCGAGCGCACTTTGGTGAAGCGAATCTCAATGTTCGCTGGTATTTGTAACGCCGGTCGATGGAAAGACCGCGCCTCTTGCTTCCCTAGCCGTGTCTTATACTAAACAAACGGGCCGCATTCAACATGCTCTGTGTGACACAACCAAGTCGATGACGTACGAAAGGTAGCTGCAGCTTCTGGGATGGATAAGCGTGCTCGACAACAAGATCCCCAAATGTTTGCCGGACGCGATGCCGTCCACCATCTTTTGAGACATCGTAGAACTGGTCGTTGGACAAGTTGAACTTGTCCTTGATCTGCGCATTGTCCATACGTAGACGCTTTCTGGGTCTGACCTCTAGAGCTACGAGAACGTTAGAATATGAAGATGGAGCGAACAGGTGGCACGGACTAGGAGGTCGCTCCTCTGGAACAATGTCATCTCCATTATTGAATTCGATCTGCGTGAAGTCACGAAACGGTACTCGGGGGCTCCAGATGATGCTTTGTGACCATGCGCCAGACTCGAGCGCCTTGTTGACGGGAGCCATAAGATCCGTCCGCGAGGGGTCGCTTGGGGGTGGTTCATTCTCTGGCTCGAAGGCGATTTGATCTTCCCAATTAGACAACAAAACGAGGTCAAACGAGCGGTCGTGGAGAGGAATTGGGATGGATGTTTCGACGCCTCCATGCTTTCGCTATAATCATGTTCATTATGGGAGGCTCTTGGACGTACTGCAAAGAAACGCACTTCTAGAGCGGCACGAAGGTCCTGATCAATGCTTCCCGAGGAAACCACTTCCTCGACGCGCTCATTCTCCACCTGACGCTTTGTATCACCAACGACTCCATCGAGAAAGTTTTTTGGAACGTCCCTCTTCTTGGAATAGACCGATTCCACTATGAACTGACGTCAGCCGACCATAGATGAATCTATGGACGCGTACATTGTAAAGGTCGTTTCACGACGCGAGACTTCTTGACAGCGAACCCTTGGAAAAGCTCTGTGAAATCCAGGACTTTGTTCTTCTCAAAGGACGGGAAGCGTTCGTAGACTGTCCTTGGCCTCTCGACGAGACGTCGAACGATACGCACACGCCGCTGCTTGAGCGGGGCCTCTGGGGACATGATCTCCATCTTCACGGGACCATCATCCTCTTCTTCCTCCTTAAGTTCACGGTCAACCTCATCCTCAAAGTCTTCTCCCTCGCCGGCGCCGACTGCGCCGTCATCCTCCCACTTGTCGTTGTAAATCTGAGTGGAGGAAAGAGTGGGAATTCCAGATATTCCGAGTCGATTTGAAAGGCCTGCACTGGGAAGTGAGAGATCCGAAAGAATATGGTCCAGAGAAAACCCCGTCAAGGCCGATACTGCATCCTCCTTAAGAGAAACATTGTGAGTATAAGACAGGCAAGGCCTATGAACAGACGCACCTCGTTCGGCATTTGTTAAGTGGCTTTGTGTAACCTGAGAACCGCCGTTCGTTGGCCCTTTCTCTAGAAGTGGTACAGTAGTGTTAACACCCGCTACAACTGCACCAACGCCATCTGAGGGTCCTCTGGTGTGACTTTGTGACTGAGAGTGTGACCGCGGCACGAACGGGAATGGCGGCCCGCAGGTCAATACAATAAGGACACACAATTACATCATCACCTCTCTCCACGTGGTTTGCACGCCCAGGAGAATATGCTTGCGCGCCGTTAGAGCACGATCCGCACAACCACCATGAGACACAGGGAACCGCAACTCGACACCGAGTCCGCCGAAAACCTCGAGGTAATGTCTACGCTTCTCTTTAAATATCACAATTTATTTCGTTCAGGAGTTTCGTAAGTCCGTGGAAGATGATGCACAAAACGTGATATTTCGCGTATTTCCAAGCAAGGTAATTTAGCTTTTAATCTCGGAGAAATACTTGCTTAGTGCCGTGTCCATCTCCTCAGATTGTGTGAGGCTCTGTCATGCTTCCGCAGCCCTCTTGCTGACGCACATCGTTCAGGGAGCTTCAGACCCTCATCAAGTCGACCTCGTCGCCGTCGTCGCCGTTCCATCAGTCTCACGCGACAGAGTTTACAGACTTGAAGGTCTATCCCCCGCCGAGTCCCTCAAACTCGGCAGGCGAGTCGGACAAGAAAAAGCGGAAGCGCGAAGTTGAGGAGACCAATAATCACGTTTCGACTGACACACAACATGCTCGTTTCCCTAATGTATTTCATGCAAACCAGCACCTTGCCTCGGTACACGAGACGTTAAAGAAGGAGTGTGAGCAACTAATTGATCTCACGGTCTGTTCTGCTTCTCTTTTACGGGCGCGGCGTTCCATCTTACCATCCTTCAGGACAAAGTAAAGCTGTGGATTAACTTGACCATGCCCAAGTACGCCTCACCTCCCTCCTGCCCCGCAGTCCCTGACATTTGAATTAGGATAGAGGAGTATGTCTACGTCACATCCACGCTTATTCGCTCACATTTTCTCTCGCCAGTGGCGACAATTTCGGTGTGTTGACTCGGTCATTTGCCAGATGTGTAGTTTCTACTCACAAACAATATTCCAAGGTGTACAAATTCAGGAAGGTAAGCCCTTGAGTGTTTCCGAGTACTTTATGGTTTCAATGGTATTCCTTTAGAGGTCCTAACCGAATTGCACCGCTCCCAAGAGAGCGGTTATAACATGAGGGACTCTATCCGACTAAATCACTTAAACAGGGCCAAGATTTGTTCGAAGATCATAAAGTATCCCCATTTGGAGGACTATGCTGTATGCCCCACCCCTTCGTATTTACTCATCGCTCACCTTTCAGCAGTTGGCGTTGAAGGAACACGATGACAAACAACTGTACATGGCGAGGCAGAACCTTTCAGATCTGCGCAACGTATATGCCGTTGTAGCAGACATTCTACACAAGAACATTACAAAGGTGCTATCAAGCCTTTCCCGATGAAGTCTGCCGCTGAATTTCACTCGTAGATTCGCTCGCCGAAAGCTAATAACGGCGTCAACCTGTATTGACATTTTGGCTCAGCACGCGGCTGTCATATCGTACCTGGCGGCGCCCCACCATCTACCTATGTATCCCGTAACACGAACACGCACCCTGGACAGGACTGCTCATCATACAGAGATCGTTTTAAATATATTAAACCCGTTTCGTGCTGTGCTGATGACCGTCCCCGGAATTTGAGGGTGCCAATGGAGCTCCTTCACGTCTGTTTGTCCCTGGTGGACGAATAACAATTGAGGCGGAACATCCTGCCCGCCGTCAGGAGTGTCCTCCATTGCACCAGTCTCTTCGTCGTCCTGTTCTACGCCAAGGTCCCAAAGTGTAACTTGATCATCTGCTCCGGACGCAGCGAAGACAGAATCCTCTGTTGGGTGCCATTCGACGGATGTAATGGGCGCGCGGTGCCATGTGAAGGACGCGACGGGCGTGGGATCAGGTGCGGTGGTCCTGGGCAAGGCGTGCGTTAACGGAGATCGCGATCAGAAACTCCCGGTTACTCACCCGCTTTTCTTCACGTTTCGTAAATCCCATACTTTTATCTCACCTTCATCACCGCCGCTAAGGAGCAGATACGAGGTGCTATGGCTCCAGCTGATCACATTAACGTCACTGCTATGCGCCGTTTTAATCGCTGCGACGCTTTTCCTTCCTTTACTCCGCACATCCCACATCCGCACGCTCTGGTCTGCGGAGCACGACGCAAAAACTGTCGCCTCGCTTGGACTCCATTGTAAATCTTCGACGCTTGATGTGTGCGAGGTAAATGGCGTATTTTGCGTGGTGAAACCCGTCGGCGTGCTTGTCGTCAGATAGATCTTGGAATGGATGTCGCCGGTGAGCAACCGCAGTGCGCCGGTGTCGGATGCAGCCCAGTCCATCGCAAAGCCCTCGGCGCGCCCGTGGGCCTCGACAGTGTACCGAGGCTTCTCCGTGCGCTCCTTGTCCATGCTTGCGCCAGGGGTGTCTAGCGCGTAGATGAGCGGGCGCACGTCCCAGATGTGCACATTGCCGGTCTCGGCCCAGCTTGCGACGTAATATGGCCGCGATGGCGCGGGTAGTGGTTGTCCGGCAGGAAGAGGTTGCGCGCGCACGCGGTTCACGCCGCCGAAATGCGGCACGGAGCGGTAGTCAAGGACGGCGTCCTCATCCAAATTGTCGTCGTCGTCATCGTCATCGTCGTCATCGCTCTCTGGGACTGTGAGCGAAGTATAATATATATTCGAGGGCAGACGGTGCACCTCCATCTTTTTGTGTTTTGTGTAGCTGCGTCATCTTGAAGACCGATAGCTCGTTTTTCTTTGCGACGTCTGCCTGCGATCCGGCGACGATCAACGCGGTCGCGGGGAAGCGCTGGCGCTGGTCACCCTCGTCGTCACGGAGCACATCGAACGAAAGGCACGGCCAATTTGCATTCATCGTGTGCCGCATGATATACACCGAGTCGTCCGGCTCGAGAATTTCATCTTTACCAAGGGTATGCACGCCCGGGATGAACACGTTCGGCGCCCGTGGCTTCTCGTCGGACTCCTCTATCGCAGGCATAACCCCTTCGTCGATCTCCATGTCTACAGAATATCATTCTGCGCGCGCGCGTAACTCGGAAGAAAGAGTATCGCACCGTCGCCGCGGGCACCGTCATCCTCATCACGCTCAATCTCGTCTTCCCAAGCATCTTCAAACTCGCCCATCTCATCTTCCGCGGGCTTCGCACGCGCCTGGCCGCTGGAGCTGCGGCTGACTTTTTCTGGCCCTGGAGACGCGTCTACGGCTGCACGCTTCGGCATGTCTGTCACGCAGAAAGGTTGTTTGTGTACATACACCGACGGCGGCCCGTCCCGTCGGAATAAATTTTGGACTGACTAATCCCTTGGACAAATCCCCAATCCCCAGGTGCCGCGTGTATGTTACAGCTCATACACGGCAAAGTGTAACGGGCGGCGTACCTGCCGCGTCATTGTCTGCGCCGACTGGTTTAATATAAATATCCTTGCCGTCCTGACAATCGATCAACACTTTTGTCGTCTCAAATCGCTTAGCAATCACTTCTTGAATCACTCGACCATGTCTTCCGTAACCATCGATGTTCCCGCAGGGTGAGATTTTTCTCTTTTCATTCAGAGTGTACCCAAGGCAGACAACTTACACGTACTTAGTTTCTCCTGGGTAGCCGCATCACTATTTTCTATAACACCCGTGCTGTTATATCAGGCTGCGGTCGTGGCCACGGCGAGGAAGAGGGCGGGCGTTCGCTATCCCCAATGTGAGCCGTGTCATACCAGATAGTCCCACAACCCCCAAGTTGAACCTTATGTGACCCAGTGTACGCAGAGAAGGTGGAACAGGAAACCAACAAGGATGCCATGATCTTCAACTGTGCACAGCGTGAGACATGGTTTCCCTTTTTCGTTGTAACTCACTCTGAAGATTCTGACTACACAGGGGCGCACCAGAACACGCTTGAGAATGTGCCCACAATTATCTTGACGTGAGTTTGCCGCTTTCGCGCCATATTCGTGAGCTAATTGCCTCGCAACAACAGGACTG
>QFDV01000233.1:41363-55294 GCA_003315845.1 Lactarius trivialis
CTTCGAGCGCGTACAGGAAGCCGAGATAGCTCTCGGTGGGCGCTTTGGGCGCCGCGGCGACTGCGGGCGGTTTAGGAGGGGTAAGCTGGGGAGTGGCTGGCGTGCTTACTGCGCTCGTCGATCACGTCGAGAGAGATGTGCGCGAGGTAGTGGTATTTGAGCAGGTCGTCCGGAGAGCCGGAGAAGGCGCGTACGAGGATCGGGTGGTTCTGTGGCGAGATGAAGGCGACGGCGGCGAGGCCCAGGTTCACTTGCCCGGGCATGTCCTTGAAGTCGAAGGCGAGCGAGAGAGAAGCGTTCACAATTCGTCGTTTCCTTTTTCGGGTTGGACCTGATTCATCACCTACAATACATTCAAAGGGGGGTTCTGAGTACTGAGCCTCAGTCATGCCCTCAGACCAACCTGCGCGTCTGACCAAAAAGCAGAAAAAGGCTACTGCCTTTCGCGATCGCAGCAGTGGCAAGGGCAAGGGCAAGCTCAACCCTTTACCCCGACACTCAAAAACCAAGACTGACGACGAGGACGACGATGCTAATGCGGTACCTGCCATGGAAGATCAGGCTCTGGCTTATGGTGCGGGCGATGCAGCAAAAGATACGGAGGGGGACGGGGGCCGTGTTAAGGCTCCCAAGGCGGCTTCGCTTGGGACGACGAAGAAGAGGCGTAGGCGAGAGGACGGGGAGGCGCAGTCGGAGCCCGTGGCGAAGAGGGCGCGCGGCTCTAAGAAGACTCCTACCCCGGTCAACGACGAGGCGCGGGCGGGCGTGAATGAATCGGAGACGAGGGACGAGGACAGTAAGCGGCGATTAATTTTATTCGTAGGTATGTCCCATCCTTTTCCTCATGCCCATACATCAAACTGAGCGTCCTGTGGCAAGGAAACCTCAAGTATGCCACCACGCGCGAAGCAATCCTAGGCCACTTCTCTGTCTGCGGTGCATTTTGTTTCCCACTCGTCTAACAACCCTCTCTAACAACACACGCACAGACCCACCTCCGACAGTGCGCCTGCTCACGCCCAAGGTGAAGCGCACTGGCGCGACCATCGCAAAGTCTAAAGGCTGCGCGTTCCTCGAGTTCTCAACGCGCCCTGCGCTACAGGCCGCACTCCGTCTGCACCAGTCGGAGCTTGATGGGAGGCGGATCAATGTCGAGCTCACCGCAGGTGGCGGCGGCAAGAGTGATGCACGGTTAGCAAAGCTCAAGGCACGGAACAAGGAGCTCGCGACGCAACGGGTACGTCTTCTTCCCTCCCTTTGCTCATGTGCCACCACCACTCACCTACCCGGCTGTCCACTTCGTAGACACGACGGTCGCAGAAAGCAGCAACTTCAGAGAGCGCGGCGCCACAGGAGAGTTTACAGGCACAACGTTTCTCGACGACATCAGGGGAGGGCGATGTGCCACAGACTAAGCGTACCTGGACAGTGGGCGACGAAGACCACGATGGCGGGAATCGTGGGGGAAAGAAGGCAAAAAAGAAACGGGGTGCTCGGACGAAAAGCTGGGGGACGGGTGTGAATGCGCTACCAATCGGATAACTGACTTTTGTATGCGTGCGAATTAGATCTATTTGACGGAAGTCCGAGCTTCGTAAGGTGCGTGTGCATGAGTATATACAATCGCAGTGCGGCGCAGCCATAGTCGGAAAGTCTGTCATGAAACTAGGATAAAAATCAAAAACTACAATAGGTACCAGTTAGCTACCCAATGCCCAGAAGGCGAACCCGAAGGGGACTCACGAAAACAATGAGCACACCAAAGACTTTGAGCATGAGCCATCGGTTGCTCGAAATGCTCGCATAGTACTTGAGCAGCTCGCGCTGCGCGCCTCCGACGTTCGATGCGATGTCGAGTGTGTCGGCGTCGATCCGCTGGACCGTCTCCCGTTGCTCTGCGACCATGTGCGCGAGCTGGTTGAAGATCTGGCCAAGTTCCGCGATCGTAGTCTCGATCGACTCGATAGCTGTGGAACGAGTCTGAATGTAGGTGTCCTGCGCGAGCACGTCAGGGCGATTCACTTCGGACTAGCACCAGGGGAAGGGACGCACCTGTTGCTCCACAAGTTCCATTTGCTGAAACGCGCCGCCGCCGCCATTAGGCGCGCTCATTCCGCCCTCGGCAGAATCAAGGTCCAAGGCGAGCATGCCGTTATTCGGCGTTGCACGACCCTTGCCCTTCGTGTCAAGCCGGCCAGAGGAACCATCGCCCATGGGGTCCTGTCGTTGTGTGCTCGAAAATAGAAACGAGTCTAGAATGGGTCGGATCAGTCCGGGAGGCACGCCGCCAGGAAGAGCTGACTGACTCGCTGGTGCCTGGTTGGCGGCCGTGGCAGTAGAGTACATGAACTGTTCTGTTCGGTCTTTCGACTCTTTCATGTTCTATTTCAGGCAATTGACAGAATCGAATCGGTATGGGGGTAGCTCTTTAGACGGCGCTACGCACCTGAGTCCGGACCTCCAGCACATCTTTGAATGTCATACTCGTGTCTGCGAGCTTGTTCTGCAGCAGCATGACGACGTTGTGGTTGTGCTCCTCAATCTGCTTCCCTTCGGCTGACTTGGAATTGCCTTGGGCCTTACGTTCTTTCACATACGCCTGGAGCGTCGCAATCTGCTTGTTAATATTTGCAATGTCTTGCTTGATGACGAAAGTGAGTTCCTGAAGTTGTCATAAGAGGTCAGGGTCGTGACAGGAGGAGCAAAGCAAGCCCCACGTACGCTTATTTCGACCGGCCGGTCGTCGAACAGCGTTTTACGTTTCGCCACTGAAGCAGGGCCATTAGTGGCTCTCCGACACGAAAGAGAGGGAATGAGAACACACATTGTGCCAGCTTTCCGAGCTTGACAGTTGTACCGCCGATTTCTTTGCCGATAGCGTTGGCCATGCGGGTAAACTCGCTTTTACCGTCAACGCGTGCTTGCTTGTCAAGAAGGCGCTGCTTGTCGGTATTTCTTGCAGGCAATGTGGAACGATTACGGATGGAGTCCACGCAGGCTAGGAATTCGTTGGTACGGTCTTGTACTGGCATGCCGGAATAGATAAGATTAATGGGGAGGTAGCCGATATATGGTCAACTGAAACGAGTGTGGGTGTATGCGTAGACACACTGCTCTCTCTACACAGGCACGACAAGGAAGTGACACGTCACGCGTCACGACGTGTGACATATGTCAAAACTGCTCCCGAGTCGAGTCGAAACGGATGCTCTCGACTCCGGGTCGGACAACACCGCATCATTTGTATGCGTCGGATAACACTATTAAGTCCTCCAACTCTGTTCACATTCCCCCAACTTCCCCAAAAACTTTTAATCCCTACTCCGCGTTCCATCTCTGTCAACACTCCCGCCCGTAGATACACCCACACAGACCGTCGGACTTACAAGATCAAGATGACCTCTAGTCTACCGAGCCCCAAAAAGATTCTTGTCTTCGGGTCTGGGAACTTTGGAAGTTGTCTCGCGGACCACCTCGGAGACTCAGAGCACGAGGTGTCAATGTGGTCGCGTGAGAAGAGCTTTGTCGAGTATTTCAATGAACATCACAAGAACCCACGCTACCTAAAGGATCATTCCTTCCCGGAAACGATCCGTGCGGTGGGACCCGAGCTTCCAGATGCAGAATTAGTCAAGCAGATGGATGTCTTACTATTCGCTATACCCACACAAGGGCTGAGGTATTGTGTTCCCCCGCATACATTTGCTAGGCGTGCGTATGGACGGTCCACCTTAGGTCGTTGCTAGCAAGATTACGTCCAAGTCTTGATGACGCGCGCCTCCCCTTGCTCATATTTGTGAACAAGGGCATCGAGACACCCACCAATGCGTTGACCCTGGAGATTATCGCAGATACCTGCGGTAAAGACATTGCCAAGGTTTCTACCTTTCTGGTGAGTGGAACACGGAGCACGTGCTCGATTACCAGAGGCCGCGACTGAAATGTTTTCAAGTCTGGGCCGTCGTTTGCGACAGAAAGTACGGAAAAAGTGCCTAGTCAGAAGAAGAAAGCTGACAAGTTTGTCTGTTGTAGTCGTAAGGCGCCAACCCACTATGGTCTCTATCGCTTCCCTGTCGGAAGACCACGCTGAGAGGGCCTCACTTGTCTTTCATCAACCATGGTTCCGCTGGTTTGTCTGCTTCTCTCGGCGCGTAAATGAGGTTGCACTGACGAAATGCTTGCACAGTTATCGAGGAAACGATCCGATCGGGATTGAGCTGGCAGGCGCTCTTAAGAACGTATATGCGATCGCATCTGGCATGGCGGATGGACTGGGATATGAAAATAACACGAGAGCCAGTCAGTCAAGATCGCACAGTCCTGGGAATTTGAAACGAGGTACTGACCACGAGGTGCATTGGCGCTTTACAGGCTTAATCACGCGCGGATTGTCGGAGATGACTCGGATTGGTGTGGCTTATGGGGCAAACCCTCTGACGTTTTTGTCGATGGCGGGCGTTGGGGACCTGTTTCTTACGTGCAGTTCCTTGACAAGTCGTAACTATACGGTCGGAGTCAGGCTTGGGCGTGGTGAGAGTTTGGAAGACGTTCTCAATACTCTCGGCAGCGTAGCGGAGGGAGTGACAACGGCGAAAGGACTAAAAGCTATCGCGGATGATCTGGATGTCCCTGCGCCTCTTGCGAATGCGGTAAGTGAATGAAATGTTATTTTTTTTGTTCCGTGCTGACTTGAGGACTGGGATGACAGGTATACCGAGTGTTGTATGAGGGTAAGCGCCAGATCGGATGATTCACACACCCAACATCTGACTGTGGGCTTAATTTAGGCCGAAATGTACGAGAACAAGCGCAGGAACTGTTGGAGCGGCCGATGGTGAAGGAACTTGATTTACCTGGCCAATCGGGGAGTCCAGCGCGCGCGCTGATGAAGAAATTGGGGATTGAGGAGTTTTGAAAAGTCTGTACGATGAAGTAATAGGATCTGATTGTATAGATGTGGGTAATCGATCTTGATCTGTGAATTATTTTATTTTAATTTTTTCCGTTGTAAATTTTTTGTGAGCGCTCAGCCGAGATTGGTCCAACGCGTCCCCCGGCTAAAGCACCCTCAGCTGCACCAACTCTCACACTTTCTCTCCCTCACTTAGATCCCTCTCATTCACTCATGCTTTCTGACCTTCTTCAAGCCTCGTTCGATGGCGACCTCAATATGGTCAACCAAATCCTCGCACAACCTTCCACTCGAGACATCGAACAAAAAGGTGCGTCCTTTTCTCCCCATCCCCTTACCCCCCCTTTTTTGACCCACATCACTTTCTCACCCGACTCTTCATCCTCTCTTACGCGCTTCTCTTTCGTCTCTACCCATCACTCCTAAAGACCAGGACGGTGCGACCCCTCTCATCGCTGCTGTCAAAAATGGTCACCGTGACGTGGTCAAAGCGCTCTTGGACCACGGTACGCCACATATACCCACTCTACATTCGGCACTCGTCTGATACGTTTCCCTTAACCAGGTGCAAACCCTGCCCATGCGTCGACTCATGGCCTTCCGGAGCAGTACACGTCAGATGCTAACATCGTAGAGTTGCTGCGCTCGGCTGCCCTTCCCAAGGTTAATACCGACACCCCTCCTCAGGATCCGAGATTCATCCACGATCCTAACATGGGCCCTCCTAAGGCATATTATATGCCACACCCGCCCCCCTACGCCTACTACCCTGGCATGCCAGTTCAAACCCTTCCTGAGGGTGCGATTCCTTACTATCCCCCTCCTCATGGCCCTGCCCCACCTCCGGCAACCCCACCTTCCACAGAGGATCAGTCCACCGCTACAGCTGGCAGCAATGTCTCTAATCTTCCACCTCCGGAAATTGCCCGGCTCATCCCTTGCAGGTACTTCCCCGCTTGCCGTTACGGAGGCTCTTGCATTTTCGCCCACCCGCAGGGTCCATATTACCCCGGCCCAATGCCCCCGCCTGCTCAATACCCCTCTCCTTACGACCAGCCTCCGTACCCTCCCAACTTCTATCCTATCCCTGGACCTCCACCCCAGTTCCAGCCGCAGAATGGCGTACCTCCTCCCCACCATCTCTCCCCTGTCTCCCCACAGTC
Source organism: Lactarius trivialis (assembly GCA_003315845.1). Lineage (NCBI taxonomy): Eukaryota > Fungi > Basidiomycota > Agaricomycetes > Russulales > Russulaceae > Lactarius > Lactarius trivialis. The sequence goes on from QFDV01000233.1 coordinate 47,439, forward strand.
TGCCACGCAGCCCATCCCACCGCCACCTCCGCAGTTTGTCCACCAGCGTAACACTTCGGAGATCGTTTCTCCTGTCCAGATTCCCTTCAACCCGTCAGGGGCACCCGTACCTGCTCCTGGGCCTTACGGCCCCATGTCTCCTGTTTCTCCCTCATATCCACGACCCGGCCAAGTTTCCGTTCCGCTCCCTCTGCCACCAACCACCCATGCATCTCCTCCTGGGCCGCAGTCACCTACAGCCACTTATCCACAACCTCCCGTTGCACACCCGCGCTACCCCTCAGGTGAACAAAATGGTACACAAAAGTTGCCCCCACACGAAGGGTTCAACCCACGTGGCGACCGACGTGTAAGCGGAGGTCCGGGTTTCCGCCGACCGTCATTCGGCGGCGGTCGTAAGCCGCCGTGTTTGTTCTTCCCTTCCGGCCGTTGTAGGAACGGGTATGGTCTCATATTCTTATGTTCGTGCGCTATTGTAACCGCCATGTTGTAGGGACGAGTGTCGCTTCCCGCATGTCCTGCCCGATGGTCATGTCGTGGGGCGAGTCGGTCGCTTCCGCTCGCCTCCCCAAAATGCGCTCAACGGGAACGGCCAAGCGAACCTTGAGGAGAAGCTGGCCAATCTGTCGATCACGGAGGTAAGCCGGCTCACGGCATGCTTGGTGTCTTGCACATTTTCACATGATATGCAGAATGGCAACCATGTCCCACGTCAGGCGAGCAGCGGAAGCACGACTCCGTCTGAGCGCGGTCCGCGTGGTGTCAATGGCGTACATTCACGACCTCCGAAAACTGCGCCGGCCCTGCCGAAGCAGCGCGTGCCCAACGCGGATGAGTTCCCCGTCCTTGGCGGTTCGTCTACTCCGCCCCAAGTGAACGGACACAGTTCCCACAATGGTCCGACCGCAGCGCAGGTACTACAAGCCCCTGCGGTGCGTAAGGAGATCCCGAAGTCTGACGCAGTGGCCGAAGCACAGGAACAATTCCGGCCCATCGCAAGTCAGGTAAGTTTTCGCATTCGTGTCTAGGATGTTATACTGTGCACCGACAAAAGCCGTCATTAATTGTAGGCCATTAAGACCGATGCTACGACACTAACTCCGGTCCCTGTACCGGCGCTGTCCCACAAGCTATCGGTCTCGTTCGCTGCTGTTGCTAATGGCGCTCCCGATACCTCGAAGGAGGTATCTGTCTCGGCATAGATCTATTCCGTCGATTCTACACATCCCGTTTCTCCCCATGGAGGTCCCTAACCACACGCATTAGACTTATGTCCGTGTCTCTTCTCCGCAAGTTCCAGCCGCCTCACTTGGTCTATCTCCACATGCAACTCTCTGACCTCTTCCGATCGTGACTCAACCCCTCATCATGTCTATATGTTTCAACTATCTGTTCATCCGTCGGTTTTGCTGCTCTCAGTATTTAAATATTACTCGCGCCGGCACGACCGGACCGATCACATACTCTCTCCTCTCAGCACGCGTTTTTTTTTTTTTTTTTTCGTTTTTAAGCACCTCTCTTTGTTCGTTGCTGCAGCCCCTTGCTCATTTATGACTGTCTGATTTGGGCTCGTTTGTGCACTTCCTATTTGGCCTTTCTTTACGTATTCTTTCATCTGGTCACAGTTCATATAAACATAAACAGACATGACATGACATCTCATCCCTTTCTTCTTTTATTTCCTGTTGCCGCTGTTGTCATTATCGACCCTCGCGCTGGTTCTGGAGCCATCCCCGTTGTACACTCGTGATCCGACTTTGATGCCCTGCTCTTGTATCTGAGCAATACAATATCGCTACATGGGTAACCCAGTAGTGGGCCACCCAAGTTAATGTTGTTGTAAAATTTATACACGTGCTTGATCTTGGACCGCTCTGGAGTGGACGTACATGACTCGATGCGCCCAAGGTTGGTAATACAGCTTCCTTGTTCACCAACAGGTCTATGGGCGCATTTGCCGAGAGACAGTTAGACAGTTGGGCGCTGAGAATCGCACAACGGGGTTGCTGCGCAGCGTCTCGGCAAGGAGACCCTCAATCACACAGGGTACCACAGCTGTGATGTGTGCGATACCGTGGCAGTCGCATCGTTGAGCAGGCGAGGCGGCCACATGTAAGTGCAGATCAACGGCAACGTTCCCCGAGTCGTGAAGGGCGAAACCGAGAAGAAGGGTACATTAGTAGTAGTTACCGAGTGAGCCGTAGTTCGATCGCGATTAAGAGGGGGCTGGGACATCGCCATTGCGGTCCTTGCGGTCCATAGGCTGTGGCCGCCGTTAAAGGGGGTACATCGCCCCCTCGGCTCACTCAGCGCCTTGCTGTTCTTGACACACAGAGAAAAATCTATGCAAGCGATAACGAAGAACCAGCACAGAAAAAACGGGGTTTTTAGGCACTGCCGCATTGCCTCGTGAATATTAAGTCGCGTCGCATAGGTTTTGGGGCTGTGCAGTGTTCGTTCTCGTATAACAATGCTGTTAAACCTCGTGGGCCGTGGCTGCCGGACACACTATGAAGATGTGATGGGTAAGGTATACACTTTCAAAATGATTAGGGATTGAGGCCTTATTGAGGGTTATTGTGCTCAGTGAAGCCCGGAAGTACAGTAGCCCGGGGCGCAAGAGGGAAGCATCGGGCTCTGGGTCAGTCTCGCGGGGAGTTCGATCGGATCGTGATAAGCGCGCGAAGGCACTGCTGTTAGGCTTCCTTATATGGGTGGATTAGAAGCCATACTCATCGTTCTCGCCCTTTAATTCATCAAGGGCGGCGCGTGTTTTATTCAGGGAGAGGCACACACGTGTATTGTGTGCCGAAAAGAAAAGTACGCAATGTTGATTAGATGGCTTTGAAAGCTGCTGTGCTTCTAATGTACAACTCTTCCGAGTCGGACAACCTCATGTGAAGAGCAAGGCAATGCGTATTGCCAGGCTTCGCAAAATGCGAGTGGAAGCTCCACTGTGTCAGCGCCTTATGCACGTTGCAGGAGTGGACTATGCGGCAGCGCAGCAATGTTCCTAATTTGTTCCTGCTTCCATGTTTGGTTATTGGTAACTGTCAATCGCGCGTGGTTGGCGCGCGTTGGCGTGATGGGGGCACAGCACTAAATGAAATGGTTAAAAGCAACGGGTCTAAGTCCACCCTTTGCGCTTTCCCGTGTCCACAAACATTTCAGTTCCACCATCTTGAGACCTAGGTCAATCAGTGTCAACCCTCGCGAATCGAGTATGTCCAACCAGCCTTCGTTGACAATCATGGACATTAACCATCGTTATTAGATCACAAACCGTGCTGGAGAGAGGATATCGACTCTAGACGACATATTACAAGGGATGTCCGTTGCTAATGGTACACCCGGGTAATTTATCTTCGTTCCTTTTCTTTGAAGGGGTCTTAGAACTCATCTCGTGCGTCAGTGACAAGGCCCTAGCCTTCAACGAAATTCAAAAAGCTCTCTCAGACATCGCGTCGAATCTGGGCAAGTTGGTACCAGTGGAGCGTCAGCATGTCGCCCCTCCCGCAGTCGCCGCGTGAGCTAATCGTGAGACCCTCTGCGATCTACATCATCGACTGACACCTCTTGCGCAGATTCGTCTACCTCTTTTTCCTCATGCTCATCCGTCGACCTGTAGAGGATTTCATTTCCGCGGTCTTCTTTACCGTCTTGTTGACGAGTTTTGCCTGGCCTGTGTGGACCGCTTTGAAACTCATGTACCACCGCCTTGACGAGATCAACGTGAAGATGGATGTCCTTCAGAATTCCATCGAGGTATTTGTCGTTTTTTTTTTACATCCCGGCTGGGGATTGATGGATTACACTACAGTGTATCGAATTGGCCGTTTCGCGCCGCCCTACAATCGACTACGTTCCTGATGGATACCCTGTCTTCCCCGATCCTGTGGAAGGACCACCGGAAACGTCGGAACGAAATGCCCAACCGATCGAATCATCAAGACAGGCACCACGGTCCATCGAGGAAGATGAACCCTTTGTGAACGTCGAGCGGCCAGAATCCGAACCCTCTATAATTTTGGTCACCCCAGAGGGGGTAGATGAGCCTTTGGGCCCAACAGACCCCATCCCCACTTCCCCAGAACATACTGTGTGTGAAATAGCTGCCGAAAACCCGGACCAAATCCAAGCTGCGGAACATAACGTGCTTCCAGAAATTACAGACAAACAGGACCCTATCCCACCTGTGGAGCCCAGTGGGAATGATGGACAGAACGTCGACATCTCAACCGGTTCCATATCGCCAGCCCCATCAGGATCTGCTGGACGCGTCGAAGAGGAGCCCTGCCCCCCTGCCGTGGACCCCAGCCGAGCGTCTTTTGTCCAATGGTCTTCGACCCTTTCTGAGATCAAGCAGAAGATAGAGCTTCTCGCCTCAGCTACACTGCAGAGAGTCCCGTTGGAACAGGTGTGTGTCTTGAGACTGGCTCTTGTAGCACACTCTTACCATTCCCAAACTTCATCACAGAGAGAGCCAGTCGTTCTTGTTTCCCTGCGTCGTATTGCCTTGCGCCTACTCATGTACTGCGCCTCGCTTTCTACGGCTGACTGTGCGTCTCCCAACGGCTTTCTCGGACCCCCCGATTCGGTGTCCTACTATCCCACCGGTGATCTCGAGGGCGATAGAAGCGTCGCTTTCACCACGGCGTTGGATTGTATCGACGAGTTGATTATCCTTCTCCCCAAAAGCGGAAAATCCGAGATCGCTGGGGCGCTTTCTGAACTCGCCCAGGCGTTCAGCGATCTTGGTCTGCATGAATATGCGTCCAGCGTATCCGGTTTCGCATTGGAGATTTTCCGTGACCTGTACGCCGCGGAGCCCGATCGATTCCGTTCTCGTCTCGTGTCGGTTCAATCCTTACGGGCCAATATTCTCGTCGACCTTAAGCAGAACAATGATGCCGCAGACGCAGCAGAGGAAGCGGTGACGATTCTCAAGGACAACGGAAACGCCCAAACCGAATTGGTATACGCCATGCTCAACTACGCCGTATTGCTCGGCTCCATTGGACGCGGGGAGGGTGCAGCTGCCGTTGCATTCGAACTCATGGGATTCTTCGAAGACCCGACAAATATACAGCCAGACCTGGTCCTCGTTTCCTCACTCTGCGAACTCTGCATTTCGAATGCGTGCATCGAGTTCGACATTGAGATGGCCTTGTCCGAAGCTGAAAAGGCGATCGAAGCGTCTCGTGCTACATCGGATGGGAACTCGAAAGTGGTGCTGGCGGGCGCACTCCTCACTAAATCCAAGATACTATCGTCCAAAGGACAGACTAACGATGCCTACGCCATCAGCGCCGAGGCTGTGACACTCTTCCGTAGTGCTAGTGTCGACCGTCACGCCTATTCCCTTCTTCTGGCCCATGCCCTCGACACTCATTCCCGCCAACTCTCAGATGCGAATCGCAGAGTCGAGGCATACCCGATTATCTCTGAGGCGGTGGAGCTCTGGCAGGCGCTGCAAATCACCGCTCCCGTCGCGACGAAACGGCCCCTGGCCTGGGCACTTTTCGAGCTGGCGAAGTACCGTTTCCCAAATTCCGACAAGCAAAAACTCCGCAACGAGCTCCAGATTGCCGAGTCTGCCGTCAGCACGTTCCGCGACGTCGAGCCTTTGGATTATGCTGGCCTTGCCGATGCGCTATATCTATATGCAGACCGCATGCTCGAACTCGACAAGAATCGCGAAGCAGCTACTTACGCCGAAGAGTCCGTTCAGTACTTCCGAGAAGCGAACGAGGAAACTCCACAGAAATACGTCCTCGACCTTATATTTGCCCTCTCGCTTGCGTCGTCTTGCCTTGCCTGCACTGAACGGAGCGAAAGTGCTCTCGAGTATGCGAAAGAAGCCGTTAAATTACAGCACGAGCGAGAAGGCGAAGGGGAAACACAGCATTACGCCAATCACTTGCGCAAGTTGCTATTCGACGTCATACACCGCGGTATCGAGATGGGCAGGGAGGAGGATATCCTGCCCTGGATGCGAGAGTTGGAACAGCTCGGTGAGCCTGAAAATGGTGAGTACCCCATTTGGATAGCAGGTGGTTGTGAGCTGAATGTATCACAGTACCACTGACGCGTCGAGGCGGCAAGCCCCCGCCCAAAAACGACACAGAATTCAGGAAGGAGACGAGCTATTGGATGGACGGGGGCAATTCTGCACCCAAGTTGGGCAATGGCTCCACTTCCTCGGCGGGTACGCGCGCTCCCACTCCCAACCCCACTCCCGCCCCACAGTTGGACAAGGGCAAAGGGAGAGAAGTCACCCCATCGCCAGGGCCAAGCGTAGACAAAGGCAAGGCGAGGGCAATCACCCCCGAGAACCCATTCAGCCCAAGCAGCGATGCACGTCGACTATCAGGGGCGGATGAGGAGATCTTGAGCCCTGCTGCTGCCGCCGCGGCGGCTCAACGTCGGCGCGACGCACTCGCGGGCATGGGTTCCCCCCGAGGTGGCTCCTATGGCTCCGGCAACAACAACGACTTTTTGAGTGGCCTCATGGGTGGTGGAATGGGCGGCATGGGCGGCGGCATGGGTGGCCGCACTCTAGGTGGCTCGAGTGGCCCCACGCGCTCCGGTGTCGATGACCGTCTCAGTGGTCTCCTCGGTGGCATGGGGATGGGGGGCATGGGTGGACGCCCTATAACCCCTAGCTCTCCCCCGCCCATGGGTCCCAATGGCCGTCCTCTAGGCAGCCCGATCCCACAAACGGCCAGGGCGCCGTCTCCTCCGGGTGGCCGCGCTGGCGGTGGTCGCATGAACGGCATGAACGGTCTCGAGAGTCTCTTGGGCGGTCTCGGTGGTCTCGGCCCCGGTGGCGGGCGAGGCGGGCTGGGCGGAATGGGCGGAGGTGGATTCGACCCCGGAATGTTCGGTCCAGAGTTATTCCGCGGCAGCAATAAGGATAAGGCCGACGGCGACAACAAGGGCACTTCTGGTACTGGCACCCAGGGTGGGGACGACACCACACCCAGAAGCGGAACTTGGAGTGGAACGGGGATACAGCGCAATTTTGAGTGATGGTGGTGTTTTAATGACTTTCTCTTTTGTTATTTCTCTTTTGCATTGCATGTGCTTACGATGTTCTTGTCTCGTCCTGTCACTGATTCCTGCATCATCTATCCAAAACCATATCTACTAGCCTCATGTCTATATTGTACGCAATCGATTCCACTGGTTATGCTATTTCGACAGAAATTTTTGTTAGTCTGATTGCTTTTCTACTACTCGATGTTCAAAACCTCGACAACCGCTGGCACCTCGGTGACGGTGTCACGGTAAACCTCGTCTTGCCCTGCATTCACGAGCGCCCACACCTGCCTCGTCCCTCCCCACGACGGGCAGGCACGATCCCGCAGTTGAACGTGCGTACCATCTTGCCCGCGGTGATCTGGCCGGCGCGCATAGGAACATTAACTCTCCCAGATTTGAGATGTCCGAGAGGGCGAGTTGGATCTCGTTGAGGGCTAGGGCGTCGTCACTGGACTCTGGAGCACGTCACTGGAGCACGAGATGAGTTCTGAAACCCGGAGGAGCAAAGATAAATTATTTTTCTCCAGGACGGATTCTGATCTAATAATACCGGTGGTTAATGACCGTAGATGTCAACGAAGACCGGTCGGGTATACTCGATTCACGAGCTCGAGGATTGGCCCCAATCTCTAGAATCCAGATGGTGGAATTGAGATGTCGTCAACTGAGACGTCGTTAACGTGGACATGTATGAACTCGGTCCTCTTGCCAGCGCTCCAGTGCTTTTAACCATCTAGTAACTTACTGTAGTTTATTCAAGCATTACGTCGACAACTGGCCGAGCTACAGTGTATGCACAGATATACGTTTGC
>QFDV01000233.1:55432-68844 GCA_003315845.1 Lactarius trivialis
GGAATATCCAACACAAAGAGGCAAAAAAAATAACGCCGCACCTATCCTAGTTCGGAACTGCAATGACCTTCCGGAACATTGCGACCGAAGAAGCGTCGTGATGCGAAGCGATAAGTTTCCAGCCCGCCTGGGCGAGTAAGCTGCGCAGAGCCGTGATCGTACGTTCTTGCCCGTTGAAGAGACCCAACATCTGTGACACATCTAGCCATCAGCACATACCCTCGTTTCAGCAACTAGGTAAACTCGCCATAACATCTGAGGCATGTACCATCGAACATGCGCGACCCCAGTTCGGAAGCAGGGGTTTGGGGGGAACAGAGAGCTCAGCGCCAGGGATTTCGTGCGTGGCGGGTTCATCGCAGGCGTACGCTATCAGGCGTTCGACAACGACCAGCTGGGTCTTGGGCCCAGCGGCGTCTCGCAAATGCTTCAAGATTGTGACGCAGTATTCGTCCGCCCAATCGTGGAGAATCTGGCATACAAAGAAGGCTGTGGCACCTTCCTCCCGCGCTGGCTGAGGATCGAAGAAATTGTGGCCTTGAAAAATCCCAATGCCGGTGCTCTACTTTGGGAAATACAGGAATGGAATGCGACGGACCTTGCAGCTTCACGCGTCCAGAGTCGAGTGCGTCGGGCATGTTTTTCTTCCAGTACTGCATTAAAGATGCGCCAGGAAGAAGTATACATGGAAATTGGAAGTGATGCGCATCGTACCTCATTGGCATCACCTATCACAGCCTCGCGGTCTTGCACAACGAAGTCAAGGTTGGGGTGGCGACGAGCAAGTGTTAATGAGTGGGAGCCGACACCGCCTCCGACATCGATAACTAGTGAGCCAGGAGGGAGCTCTCCCCATCCATAACCTGTGGGCTTGATGTATCGAGTAAGACGTCGAGAGACAGAGTAAAAGTGACAAACCTTCGAGAAGCACATCTCCAGATGTCATGTTTATGTTTTTCGAGCCAGTCATCGCAGCGCCGAATCTTGCAAGGCGCAATCTGTTATCCGGAAGCTCTAACCAGCTCCACATATCTCCCTCTATGCCAAGTGCTTTGTTCAGAGCCGTCTTGGTCGGCTCGGTGGCATGCCCGAATTCGGGATCGATAAGTGTCTCTGTCAGGTAAGATGAGCTCTTGAAAACTACGTCAAGTCTGCGGGAACATGGTCAGAGCCCAGATGAAAATGACAGGGGAATTTGTACACGAGTTCGATGTAAGACGTTATGCCGAGGGTCCCGATGTATTTCGATTCAGGGCTGAAGACATGTCGTCTGTCAGTTTATTGTGTCTGGGGATCGCATTCAACACAAGGCCCACTTTGATATCAACTCTTCAACAGGTTTTCCAGTGTCCAAAACGGTGGATAAGCGGTTATTGGCGAACACATCCGGAGAGACTTCAACGAATATGTGATTTGTTGCAAGGAGGCGAAGGACCCGAGCTAATGGCACTATGAGAGGACCTATTTTACTCAATATTGATACGCACCAAGCTTCGCGGGATGAACCCGCATCGGCTTGGCGATCTCCCGTGCGTGTAAACCCTAAAATCAGGTGAGAGAGTTCTCCACCAGCAGGATATCCGACGCTACCTTGGGGCCCGCATCCCGAAGGATCTCTGCAACATGGGTACTCACTGCAGTACGCATTGCAGTAGAAACGTGGAACTCGATAACACCCGTATTATTAGCAAAGTGAGATGGTCACAGGAACAATCCGATTCACCTGTAGTGCGACATCGGTAACTACTAACGGTGCAGGTCTCACTAGGGTCATAAGTTGCGCTGCGGCGGAGGTAATCAGCGACCCCGCGGATCGAATGCCCAGGTGCATGTGGGCCGCCTCTGACTCAAAGCTAAACGGTGCATTTGACGAGGGGAGGACGAAGGCATTAGCGCTGATGACCTCCTCGATCTTGTCAACCGAAGATTGTATGATGTTGGCGAGGGTCTTCAGCTCCCCTAAAACATCCTGGGACACCCTTTCAAGTACAGGACAGCAGCTTCAGGCATCTCAACGTCCGCAGCGCGAGATGTTCGAGACGTACCCCGAAACAGACAAGGAAACAGAGGTCGTCGTCGACTGTGAAAGTAAGGGAGTGGAACCCTCGGTAGAACCTGAGACAGAGTGAGACATGTTGAGCGATGAGATAAAGCAAGAGTTGCAGATACTGACATGATTTATACTTAGACTATGCATGACTACTCGCTAGCTGCTGACCTGACCGGCCTGACCGCGACCCTCACCTCATGACCCCCAAGCTAACTTCCACTTTTGGAAGGCAATCGCTTCGGTCCGATCGGACCCCGCGGGAGTACCTGTAAGTACCAACTTGGTACCCAAAGCAAAATTTTACCTTTTTGCACAGTGACAAACAACCTCATCATGTCACTCCGTATTCTGGTGCTTGGTGGAGGAGGCCGGGAGCATGCTTTAGTCTGGAAGCTACAGCAGTCGGACCTTGTCAGTCAAATTTGTGTTTGTCCCGGCAATGGCGGCACACAGCTATCCCCCAAAGTAGCCAATGTAAATCTGCCAGATCCCTCTTTTCAAACCCTCGTCAACTGGGCCGTCACAAATGATGTGAGTATGCACGATTTTCAACATTTTGAATTCTGCTGAAACATCTGTTGAGATCAATCTCGTCATTCCAGGTCCAGAACAACCCTTGGTTGAGGGGGTAGAGTCTTATTTCCGCAAAGGTGCCTTGCCTTCCACGCGTCTCCTCTCCTCTCTCTCTTGTACTTAAGCCGTTTCAATAGTCGGAATCCCCGTATTCGGCCCAAGCGCTCTTGCAGCCCGTATGGAAGGGTCCAAGGCTTTCTCAAAGGCGTTCATGACCCGTCATGCCATACCCACTGCTGCCTATCGTGTGTTTGCTTCGTCACAAGTAGACCAGGCGATCGAGTATGTCAGAACGTGTGGTCACAAGGTTGTGCTGAAAGCTAGTGGTCTCGCATCGGGAAAAGGCGTGCTTATCCCTGAATCGACCGAAGAGGCCATCACAGGTCTGAAGGAGATAATGGTTACCCGTGCGTTTGGAGCCGCAGGTGCGTTGCCCTCCACTACGTCTCGACTGACACCGGAAAACCTCTTGTCTCAATAGGCGATGAGGTCGTCGTCGAGGAGTTGCTCGTTGGGCCAGAGATATCTGTGCTTGCGTTCTCCGATGGTTATTCTATTGTTCCGTTCCCGGCAGCACAAGATCACAAACGCATCGGGGAGGGCGATACGGGGCTCAATACAGGCGGGATGGGCGCATATGCACCTGCGCCGGTAGCGACGCCAGCCATCATGGAGCGCATCAGTCGTGAGACTCTAAAGCCGACGATCGACGGGATGCGGAGAGAAGGCCAGTCCATAGAATTTCATTCACTCTTGCTGTCGTGACTAAGGCAACTTTGGATCAGGCTACCCCTTCGTCGGCCTCCTATTCACGGGCTTTATCTTGACGAACTCTGGACCAAAGGTCCTGGAGTACAACGTGCGCTTTGGGGATCCAGAAACAGAAGCGTTGATGCTGCTCCTCTCAGAGGACACGGATCTGGCCGCAGTCATTCTGGTGAGAACCCTAAGACTGGGGTCACTATTCGTTAACGCTCCCGAACCTTGCAGGCCTGCGTTGAACATCGACTGGACTCCGTGGTGCTAAGTTTCCGGCCGGGCTTTGCCGTTTCCGTGGTATTAGCCTCCTCTGGATACCCAGGCAGTTTTGAAAAGGGAAAGATCATCACCGTTGGAGAGGTTCCTCCCCGTAAAACCAGCCTACGCCTGTCTTCTTTCTCGCACTGCTTACGTTTTTTGCAGATGTGGAAGTGTTCCATGCAGGTACAATCAAAGTGAAAGACTCGGTGCAAACATCAGGTGGCCGTGTCATCGCAGTATCGGCTTATGGTTCATCGTTGGAAGGGGCCCTTGACCGTGTATACGAAGGCGTGGCGCAAGTGAATTTTGAAGGGAAAGTATATCGTCGAGACATTGCTCATCGGTGCGTCTCGTCGGAATCTCTCGCACGGCGGGCACTTTTGACAGAGTCTTTCATAAAGAGGGCTGAAGGAAGTAACTTCAGCGGCTCCAGGCCTCACCTATGCACAAGCAGGGGTCTCGATTGATAAAGGAAATGCACTCGTCGAGGCGATTAAGCCCTACGTGCGCACAACGCGCCGTACGGGTACCAATGCCGAGATCGGGGGTTTCGGTGGTGTCTTCGATCTCAAAGCAGCCGGCTACACCGACCCACTGCTCGTGAGCGGCACGGATGGCGTCGGCACAAAGCTCCGTGTCGCGATCGACGCGGGGATCCACGATACTGTCGGTACATGGGCATGCCTTATACCCTTTTCCCACCGCGGTGGAACTAAACGAGGCTTTGCGCGCAAGGCATCGACTTGGTAGCCATGTCCGTGAACGATCTGCTTGTTCAAGGGGCAGAGCCACTGTACTTCCTCGATTACTACGCCTGCGGCAAGCTCGACGTCGTCCTCGCTGCCGACGTGGTCAAAGGCATCGCGCAGGGCTGCCAGCAAGCGGGCTGTGCGCTCATCGGAGGAGAGACCGCTGAGATGCCCGGGATGTATCCGTCCGGTGCGTGCGCGTCCCACCCTTACTCAAACTCACTCAAGCTTACTAACACGCGCACTGCGGGCCACCACACAGGAGACTACGATCTCGCAGGCTTTGCAGTCGGCGCCGTTGAGCGCGCGCAGCTCCTCCCGCGGGCCGACGTCCGCCCAGGCGACGTCCTGCTCGGCCTGCCGTCCACCGGCCTACACGCGAACGGCTTCTCCCTCGTGCGCGCCGTGCTCTCGCGTGCCGGCGCATCCTACGCTTCCCCGTGTCCGTGGAAGGACGACAACGCTGCCACGCTCGGTCACGCGCTGCTCACTCCGACGGCGATCTATGCGCGCCAGGTACTCCCCGCGGTACGCGAGCGGCTCATAAAAGCCATGGCGCACATCACCGGCGGCGGCTTCGTGGACAACGTGCCGCGTGCGTTGCCAGGGGGGACGCTCGGTGCGCGCATCGACGTGCGCGCGTGGACGCTCCCGCCGGTCTTCCGCTGGCTGATGCGGGCGGGCGGGGTCTCCGTGGGCGAGATGGTGCGCACGTTCAACTGCGGAATTGGGCTCGTGCTCGTCGTGGCGAAGGATGACGCAGACGCGGCGGTGCGGGCGCTCGTGAATGCAGGGCAGGACGAGGTTTACACCATCGGCGAGGTGGTGGCGTCGCCGGAGGTCGAGATATTGAACACCGAGTTGTGGAAAGTCTGAGAAAAAAATGATGAACATGTACTTTGTCGCCTCATGCTATGTAAAGAGAAAGAAAGTTCTGACGAAATTGCAAGTGGATTTTGTAAACTGATCATGAGTCATTGCGCGCCAGACTTTCCGGGCTCACTTATCCTATCCTCGCTCATCATTCATCCCTGGCTCATTCCTCATAACATACCTTCGAGATGGCAAAGCAGTACAAGAAGCAGTCCCACAAGGGGGTCCGAGTCCGAGTTAAGGACCATTGCATCAGCACTTGGCAAGGTGAGATGCCGGATTTTGGTTGAACTGGCCTGAGAGGTGTTTGGGGACTGCTTCTTGGACCGCTTTTGTTGCTGCGTCAGAACCCATACTCTCTGAGGCAGTGTCTCTCATCATGAGGGATCATCCCAACTTCAACCTACCGGATGCTCTTCTGAATGTCCTGGATTCATACGCCATCAGCCCTGGAGACCGGGGAGAGCCAAGGGGAGAGCTGCTGGTTGCTGCATTTTTCACACGCGCTCGGGACTTACTGTATAGCAGATACCTACTAACGAGGTCTTCCCTTGGGTCTTCCCTTTTAAACCGACTCAGTTCTGCCTTATCTTCTCGGTGAAGGATCTACTCTCCAATATTTTTCAGGAGGTACATTTCCGTACCATGTTGGATTCATTACCTTCGGTCTGTCGCGCAGATTTTTCATCGCAAAAGTTCGGAGACGTGTTCTTGGACGTGTTCGGAAAAACCAAGATACATTTTAATCACATGATTATGCCACTCCAACAGAGTCTTATTTCGCGTCCGTATCTAGTTTCAATCATGGCCCGTGGTGCGGCCGCATTTGGTGCCAATGGTCAAGCCGACTTCGACATGGTCTACCCATTCTTGTATGACACCAGCGACCTCGTCACCCAGAAAGTCGGATTCATCATGGTGCAGGCGACGAATGATGCAATTTATGTGACCCCCAACGCCGTTCTCTTCAAGAGGATGGATCCTTTTCTTTGCGAGTTGCTCGGCAAGAACGACAAACAGGATTTCGATGTTCCAATCATTCGAATTGTGTTTGCTCTTGGCGGAGGGCAGCCATCTTTCCGACATATGACATACAACTCACCACAACAGGGTGCGGCGACTTGGGACGCGGACGGACTGCCTCAGTTCACGTCTTATGACTTCTGGTGCTCAGGAATTGGCCCGGGCCTACTGCAACCAGTAGACGAAGACAGTGCACAAGAAAAATGGGTAACATTGTTGGGCAAAACTAACAGATGGGATCGCATGTTTTCAACATCGGAGGCTCCAGACGTTCGTCGCTCACTGTGTCCTGGAGGTGGAGATAACGATGGTCACTACGATGCTTGGATGATGTTCGACAATTCCCCTGGACTCGGAGCGAGCAGGGATCCGTCAGACTGATCAGTTTTTTTTTTTGTTCAAACCCATTTTCCCCTTCTATTGGCTGTTTGCCTGTACTTCACTTGGTACTTCACGTCCTGTACTTCCAGTCTTGTAATCTCACTTTCTGTTCCTCTTCCGAACTGAGCCAGTGCTGAATTAAAAATGCATAATTCTTTCTTCGTGAATGGGCGTCACGTCAAGTCCTACCCGCAGTTTGAGATGGTTCGCGTGCTAGTAGCGGTCGTTGCGTACAGCGCGTACTTCGGGCTATCCACGACCGTGCGCGGCTTTGAGGCCGAGGACGCCGTGCTTGAGGCGGACGAGTGCCGCAGCGAGCAGCTGGATGATAGTACGCGCGCCGCCGGCGTTGATGTATGGTGCGACTCGCCGGCAGCAGAAGTGGAGTCGCGGCGAGGTATACGTGCGGTTGTCAGCTGGTTCTGAGGACATCTTTGTTTGTACTACAGTCGAAATTCTCATAACGCGTAATTCAGAGCCGCATTATCAGAAATAAAGACAACAATTGTCTCACGGCCTGGGACAACGAAAACATGCAATACGAAAGAGAGGGAGAAAAAGGTCGACATGCATCAAGCACTGACATCACGCAAATTGGTCTGAATCCCCGTTCCACTCCACGTCCCGCTTCTGGGCGTGTCGTCTCCACCACCATCGGTGCCGGTACCAGTAGTGCCGTCGGCCTTATCCTCATCGCTGCCCGGGCCGAAAAACTCTGGGCCAAACAGCCCGGGGTCGAACCCACCTCTGCCCATTCTGCCCAACCCACCAAGCCCGCCGCCGGGGCCGAGACCACCGAGGCCGCCCAAGAGACTCTCGAGACCGGCCATGCCGCTCATGCGACCACCACCAGCGCGGCCACTCGGAGGCGGCGCCCTGGCCGTTTGTTGGATCGGGCTGCCTAGAGGACGGCCGGTAAGGCCCGTGGACAGAGGAGAGCTAGGAGTTGGCATAGTGCGGCCCCCCATACTCCCCATACCGCCGAGGAGACCACTCAGAAGGTCGTTGTTGCTGGGGCCACTTGCACCACCGAGGGTGCGGCCACCCATGCTACCCATGCCGAGGAGACCACTCAGTGGGTCTTCGTTGCCGGAGCGAATGGGGCCGCCAGGGCCACCGAGGAGGCTACTCATGTTGTTTCCGGAGCCATAGGAGCCACCCATGCCTGCGAGCGCGTCACGCTGATGTTGAGCCGCAGCGGTGGGGCTCAAGATCTCCTCCCTCAGTGATAGGCGAGGTGCATTGCTGCTAGGACTGAACGGGTTCCCGGGAGTGACTTCCTTCGCCTTGTCTCTGTCTGCTCGGGGTGCAGAGCTGCTTGGTTCCGTCGATGGGTAGACTTCCTTCCCTTTGCCCTTGTCCAGTTGCAGTGCGGGACCGGGACCGGGTGTGAAAGTGGAAGTGGGAGGGCGCGCACCCACCGAGGAAATGTTCAACTTCGGTGCTGAATTGCTCGTGTCCGTCCAAGAGCCCGTCTGCTCCCTGGTTTCCGTGTCGTTCTTAGGTTGGAGTTTACCACCTAGGTGAGTCAGTTGTCCCGTTGAATTCCCTGGAGTAGCTCAACCACGACCACCTGTTAACTAAACAGGGCACTCACCTGTATCTCCTGGCATGCCGAGCTGTTCCAACTCTTGCATCCAGGGTAAGGCGTCCTGCCGCCTGCCCATCTCCGTGAAGCAGTGCACGACATCCGCCAGCAGCTTACGGAGGAGATCGTAGTACTCTGCATCGCCGTCATCTTGTCGCTCACGGTGCACTTCAACGGCTTCCTTCGCATACTTGAGAGCATCCTCCTTCCGTTCGGTGCAGGCAAGGCAAGATGACGCAAGCGAGAGCGAGAGTACAAGGCCGAGGGTGTTCCTCGCTTCTCGGAAGTACTGAATGGACTCTTCGGCGTAAGTGGCCGCATCGCTACTGTTGTCAAGTTCGAGCATGCGCTTTCCGCATAGATATAACGCATCGGCAAGGCCAGCATAATCCAAGGGCTTGACGTCGCGGAACGTGCTGACGGCAGACTCGGCAATCTGGAGCTCGTTGCGGAGTTTTTGCTTGTCAGCATTTTGGTGACGGTACTTCGCCAGCTCGAAAAGTGCCCAGGCCAGGGGCCGTTTCGTCGCGGCGGGAGCGGAGATTTGCAGCGCCTGCCAGAGCTCGACTGCCTCAGAGATAACTGGGAACGACTCGACCCTACGATTCGCCTCTGAGAGTTGGTGGGCATGAGTGTCGAGGGCATGGGCCAGAAGAAGGGAAAAGGTGTGACGGTCGACACTAGCACTGCGAAAGAGTGTCACAGCCTCGGCGCTGATGGTGTAGGCATGGTCATTCTGTCCTTTAGATGACAGTATCTTAGATTTAGTAAGGAGTGCGCCAGCCAACACCACTTTCGAGTTCCCATCCAATGTAGCACGAGACGCTTCGACCGCCTTTTCAGATTCGGACAAGGCCAGATCAATGTCGAACTCGATGCACGCATTCGAAACACAGAGTTCGCAGAGTGACGAAACGAGAACCAGGTCTGGCTGTATAGGGTCTTCGAAGAATCCCATGAGTTCGAATGCCACGGCAGCTGCACCCTCCCCGCGTCCAATGGAACCGAACAATACGGCGTAGTTGAGCATGGCGTATACCAATTCGGTTTGGGAGTTTCCGTTGTTTTTAAGAATCGTCACCGCTTCCTCTGCTGCGACCGCAGCGTCATCGTTCTGCCTAAGATCGACGAAAATATTGGCCCGTAAGGATTGAACTGACGCGATACGAGAACGGAATCGATCGGGCTCCACTGCGTACAGGTCACGAAGGATCTCTAATGCGAAACTGGATACGCTGGACGCATATTCGTGCAGACCCAGGTCGCTAAGCGCCTGGGCGAGTTCAGAGAGCGCCGCTGCGATCTCGGCTTTCCTACTGCCGGTGAGAAGGACCATTAGCTCATCGATACAATCCAAGGCCGTGGTGAAAGCGATGTTTCTATCGCCGTCAAGATCACCGGTGGGATAGTAAGGCACCGAGTCGGAAGGTCCGAGAAAGCCGTTGGGAGACGCAAAGTCAGCAGTAGAAAGTGAGGCGCAGTACATGAATAGGCGCAAAGCAATACGGCGCAGGGAAACAAGATCGACTGGTTCTCTCTTGGAAATGGTAAGGATGTGCTACAACAGCCAGCCTCAAGACACATACCTGATTAGAGTGAGGGAGCCTCTGTAGTGAACCGGAGGCGAGGAGCTCAATCCGCTGCCTGATCTCAAGGAGAGTAGAAGACCGATGGTCAAAGGAGGGTTCAAGTCGTTGGACCGCCTGTTCTACGCGAACAACAGGTTCTGGTGGGACCGGCGATACGGAAATGGTTGGCTTGTCGACGTTCTGTTCATCTTGCATACCAGGTCCTGCGGGTGTGGGGGCAGGGTCCGGATTGTCCGCAGTTACTGGAGGTATATCAGACGCCCTAGGCTCCAAAGCAGCAGAGGTGGGGTTTGTTTGGTTCAATATTGCCGAAGGGTCAAGTCGTATGGAGAAAATTTTCTCGATCTGTTCCAGGACGAAGTCGGATTCCTCGACGTTCACAGGGGACTCATCACGCTTGACGGGGTGTGGAGCCTCTCGTGGTTCAATAGGTTGTGCATTTCGTTCCAACGTTTCCCATTGTGGCGGTGCTTCATCCACAGTATTGAGGACAGGGTGCACAATAGGAACCGCTGCCTTCCCCTGATCGCGCGAGCTATGGCTGCGCGCGAAGATATCTTCCACAGGCGCAAGCGCCGTCTGCCGCGCCGGTGTGCCGTGGACCTCGCCCAACGCGATGCTCGCGCGCGAGTTCCCACGAACCGCCGCGTAGCCAACCGTTGGGCAACGCGAAGCAGCCAATTCGACGGACTGAAATGTAATTCATTAATCGCAGGCCGGGACGTAAAAAACATGACCATTACCGTGAAGGAATGCTGAAGAATATCCATCTTCACGTCAATCGCGTCGAGCTGGTGGTTCATGAGTTTCAAAGTAGACCACATAGGCCAGGCAAAGCTCGTCAGCAAGAGGATAAAGAAGACCGCGGAAATGACGTTCTCGATAGATTGGCGGATTAGCATGAGGAAAATGAGGTGCACGAATCTGGAAGATAGGTGTCAATCGATGATGGAGGTCGAAAAGGGTGTCATGACTAGCTAACGCGGCAATGGCAGGAGGGACGACATGCTGACGCTCCACTGGTACCAACTTGCCCAGATTTGACGAGATGTTTGAGAGAGCGAGTTGAATCTCGTTGACAGCTAGGGCTTTGTCACTGGAGCACGAGATGAGTATGAGTACCCCTTCAAGTTCAAAGGGAATGAAGTACCCGAGTGTGCCGGGAACGGGCCTACGCACTCCTTGCAATATCTCCCCGTTTACGTCTGAAGTTGATGTCTTCTCTTCAGCATGGATTTTTATCTATAAAAATGGCGATGGGTGATGTCTACGAAGGTTGGCCATACTCGACTCACGAGGGAAGGGTTCGATTGCCCTGAGCCTCTAGATGGTGGGTTCGTTGACATGGAGGAAAGTCATAAGGTACGTGGACCAAGAGCCTCTTGACTTAACCACATACACTATATTGCTGTGCTGTGCTCCATTACGCCGTCGTGGGCCTCTGACCATACTTCCTTTCATGTTGGATCGGCCTCCAGCGTTTGCTTATAGTACCTCAGTGGTCCGCGTCTCTCACTGGCACGGCCAAAATGCACAAGTTCGTTTCACGGTGGCAATTTACAAGAGCATACAATAGGCATAGGCGCGGGTACTCGGTGCATTTACTATCCTATATCTGCATCGTTTTTTCCATGACCACCGAGCACATGACTCCGCCACCTGATAGGTCGTTGTGTAGGGCATTGGTCGTAGCCAAGCTTGCAGTTGACCTCAAATTGACGTCACCCAGTGTCACCCACCACTCAGTCGGCGTGTCCATCGTGACGTGAGGCGCTGCATCGTCGAGCCCTGAACATGTTCCCTTGCGCCTAGCGATGTCGGTAACTTCTCGTGGGCCAAAGAAGTGCTGCGCATTGGCACGTAATGTGGTCCAACAGCCCCTCTGCATCCTCTCTAAAGCACATCTGTCTCAAGAGAACGCTGAACTACAGTCATTTCACACGGATGCACTGAACGACATTTCCGACAGGTTCGGACACACCGTCCAATCCTGCCCCCATGGCCTCAAGATGTCATACGAGATGCCTCGCCTCTCACGGAAGTGTGCTCGAACTGTCTGTGGATATTCTCTGACATACAATCAAAAACCTCTGACCCATTACTAACTGCCCTGTTTCCACCTTGTGATTGCCAGCCCAGAGATTACCCACCACAGTTACAGCGCTTTGCGGAACTGAGGGCGCGGGCGATTATTTTCCAAATTTGGAAAAATGTGGCGATTTTTTTTGGGGCTGGTGCGCTGTCGCAGTTTTCTCGTCATATCTCTCTCATTTTCTACTGTACAGTGACAAAACTATGACCATTGGAATCTCTGTAAAAATATACATCGAATCTTGTGTCAAATATTATAGTTTTTATGTATAACATGGAGAATAGACCTGGAAAGTCAAGTTACAGTGAGCATCGGTGTCGACTTCAATCTCTCCACTCCTCCTCCTTCCTTCTACATCAATATGGCTTGCAAAAAGCCCGTGAAATATGTGCGACGACAGTACTCTATCAACCTGAAGCAGCGTGTAATATACCGGGCATATACTTTGGGTAAAAAGTCAACAGAGATTGCTATTGACCTCCGAGTCAACCACCTCCTCGCATAAGCCTAGCCAATCATCCTCATTCTCCAAATTGATAGACGAAGCCCTTTGAGATGCATCTGAAAGCTTGTACACCAGGCTAAGCTTCCACTCGACATCGGCCCAGCCAATGGTCTTGTGAATCATCTCCGATGCATCCTCAAAGGAATCTGTTGGTTGACTTCAGGGTCTTGCACTTGTCAGATCCTCCAGATGCCTGTGGAATTAGAAGTACAATGCCTGAGAAGATGCCTTTAGAACAGCAGAACTTTCCGTCACAAACATGGGACTCACGGAGACATTTCTCGTCATCTTTGCGAGCCAAGGCCTTCAATTTCTTTGTTGAGGGTTTTGCCTTCTTCCTGATGGGTGTTAGAGAGGTTGCTTCTTCAGAAATGTCCGTTAACTCCATGATGCTGTCAGTCTGAGGCTGTGATGAATCCCGGGCCTTCTCAGGTGATGTTATCATGCCAGTGACATGATGGAGTTTTAGAGACACCTGAGGGCCGTTGCGCTCTTCTTTTTTGGTCTACGCTTGTTCGATATGGGTGCGCGGTAGGCAAGACGGGAGGAGCAAGTCAAACCCGCAGAGAGAGTCTTGCTGAGAGTGGAGCAAGGAGTGGAGTCAGTGGACAGTGCAGAGTCCACATTGGATTCGACACAGGCCACACAGTGGACTCAAAGCTATATCATTCGATGTATATTTTTACGGAGATTCCAATGGTCATAGTTTTGTAGCTGTACAGTAGGAAACGAGAGAGATATGACAAGAACCCAAAAAAATCGCCACATTTTCCAAATTTGGAAAAAAAATCGCCCGCGCCCTCAGTTCCGCAAAGCGCTGTACTGTCGGACCCTGGGATATGAAAATAAAGTACTAATGATTTTCTGTAGCCTCAACAAGACCTCTTCAGCACTTCAAACTTTACATAGTGGTAGACAAATGTATATCCAATAGATTGACGAATTTTATCTATTTATTTCTCAATTGCA
>QFDV01000234.1:1014-11237 GCA_003315845.1 Lactarius trivialis
GCTTCTTCGGGAGCTACTCTGGCCAGTTTGTGGTGAACACAGAGTGCGTCGGGTTTTGGTCCAAATCCATTACTGGTGGGGACATTCGCTATCGCGTTCTTCTATCACACGTAAAGGTCGTGAAACCGGATGACCGTGGACGCGCGCGGGATCACACACTGGTTCTCGAGGTACAAGGCCACCGGGATTTGCGTCTAGTATTCTCCTCTGAGAAAAAACGAGATTTGGCAATTGACCAGATCAATCGTTTCATTAACTTATCTCGGGAGCTTCACGCCACCGTGTCCTCTCCCGTTTCTCTCACACCAGCGCACTCTCGTTCAGCCACGATTGACGAATTTCCGACGCAGCGACGCACACAAACACTTGATCTGATTTCAGAATCCACTCCACTTTCGTCTGACGATTCCGCCTCTCGTCACGACTCCGTTTTCAATCACATCCGTAACCCGACGTCCATTCTTGCGCCGCTTTCCCGTGTTCCTTCAACCGTACAGAGGCAACATTTTCCGCATTCCCTCAAGTCCGTCTTTCCAAAAGCGATTAATGTTCCCGAAGGGGTCTTGCTTTCTATGCCTTCAAAGCACTTTGTCTGCCTTACTATTGGGTCTAGAGGTGACGTACAGCCGTACATTGCCTTGGGTCGCGGGCTCCAGAAAGAGGGACATAGGGTGACGATTGTTACACACGAAGAGTATAAGGAATGGATTACAGGTTTCGGTGTAGAGCACAGGACTGCAGGTGGTGACCCTGGGGCGTTGATGAAGCTCAGTGTGGAGAACAAGGTAGGCGATCATGGTTATCCGGCAGCGGTTTCGGAACTGATACCTTTTGTACCTGCAGATGTTTTCCCCTCAATTCTTCAAGGAGAGCCTGTCTAACGTGCGTATTCCGCGTAGCGTCCGTACTTATCGCTAATGTTTCCCTCTAGTTCCGTACTTGGCTAGATGACCGTAAGTTGAAACCTTGCCTTGCTTTTATCTGACCGAACGTGTTTTATATAGTGCTTGTCGACTCTTGGGAACAATGCAAGGACGCGGACGTGTTGTTAGAGAGTCCGTCTGCGATGGCGGGTGTGCATATCGCTGAAGCACTTCGTGAGTGAGGGCCTCGGCGTTCATTAATCCCACGACTGATTTTTACGTAAGATATTCCATACTTCCGAACCTTCACGATGCCTTGGACAAAGTAGGCTCAAACGTTCTGATTCGTTATTTAATGCGCTAATATTGGAGTTACAGAACCAAGGAGTTCCCACATGCTTTCCTTGGGGCTCCTGTCGAGTCTCCGACATGCAACGCGGCCTCGTAAGCATTGGATACCTGATGGTTTCCGGCCGTAATTGTTGACAATCTTGCCCCAGTTATGTGCTCTTTGACAATGTCCTGTGGACCGCGACTTCCTCTCAAATAAACAGATGGCGCAAACACACTTTGGGCATTGGGCATACAGATATGGGTCACCTTGCGCAATCAAAGATCCCGTTCATCTACAATTTCTCCCAGGTAACTCTACGCCATGTCATTTATCTTTCTCTGACACATCCGTTTAGGCTGTTGTTCCCAAACCACTTGATTGGGGAGATGCCACAGCTGTTTCTGGCTAGTGAGCACACATTCCCATCCCTGTGCACTCTGCATAAACTAATTGTCCTCCGAAGTTGGTTTCTAGACAACCCAGAATTGGGTTGGTCGCCACCACAAACACTCGTCGATTGGATGGCGAAAGCTCGTGCCGATGGCAAGCCGATAGTCTACATTGGATTTGGCAGCATCACGGTTCCGAACCCCAAGCTTGTGACAGAACGTATCATTCGCGGCGTTCTCAAGAGTATGTGTTAAACATTAAACATGCCATTCTTCAACCCTTGACCCGTATCTATCTGCCCTTAGGTGGGGTTCGTGCCATCGTATCGAAAGGTTGGTCAGCACGGATGTCGAAGGGTGGAGATGAAGACGTCGCCTTCCCCAAAGAATGCTACTCTGTACGTTTTTTTTTATGTCAGTGGCGGTTCTCATTACTAAGGTTGACTCATAGCTGGATAAAGTGCCTCACGAGTGGGTCAAGGCCGAGACCATCCCGTCAGGCTTACTAACGTTTTTCGATGCAGTTGGCTGTTCCCACAGATTGACGCCGCATTACACCATGGCGGAGCCGGGACAACGGGCGCCAGCCTACGAGGTAAGACATGTCTTTCAGTTCCGCCACCTGTCCGCTTACACGTCGGGGCAGCTGGTATACCTACCCTTATCCGCCCTTGGTTTGGGTAAGCCGTGATGAAGCTCGCCCAGTGATGGGTGCTGACACTTCTCCCCAGAGACCAGTTTTTCTGGGCGTCTAGGGTACAAAAGCTAGGTGTATGTATCAGGACTTGTATGATCCGCGAAGACATTTGACCTCATTTCTGCAGGCTGGAATCAAACTACACAGTCTTCATTCGAAAGAGGTGTCGCAAGCCCTGAAGAAGGCAACGAGCGATCGGTGAGTATCCGCAGCAAGGTCCGCAGTATGGTGGTACTGATATCCCACTAGAGTGATGAAAGAGAGGGCCGCGAGCGTGGGAGAGCGTATCCGAGAGGTAAGGTGCCCGTGTTGGTTACCGTGAGCCCTACACTGAAGATGACCCGTAGGAGGATGGGGTTCGCAACGCGATCGGCACCATTTACACATACCTTCCACGCGCCGGGCGCGATCGCACGACCATCGAGCACTGAATGAACGATGTTAGGATGCACCGGTCGGTATACCCATGCGCAAGAGCATCGACGTCACGAATATTAATGACACTACTTCCACTAGTATCTCTTGTGATAGATGTACTTTACGAACTACGATCCCCAGTTGTTACCCAGCCTCTGCTTTGCAAAAAGCGTTACTTATTACCCGGAGACTCTGATAATGATTACCCCCTTGATTACCCCCGTACACAATACGTCAGAGATATGAACCGGGAAATAGGGGAGGGCATCCAGCTCTCTACGTCATCGTCGAATTGAGATAGACTCGTGGCCAGTCGCCGAATGAGATGAGGGAATAATCCTCACCCAAGGTGGATTGAATTTTCGGACCCGGGCGTACAGTAAGTTAGGATGACTGTGCCGGCGCGATCACATCCGAACGCCAAGAAGAGACGGGGGTATTCGGTGCGCTGGTGATTAGTAAAGTACGGGACTGAGGTAGAGCCGCGTCGTCGGCTGCGCTGGGAAAGGGAAAAGGGCTAGAAAGGTCGGCACGGAGCGGCAAAGCGGAGCGCTGCGGCTGCCTGAGAACGGCCATTGCGCCCAAGGAGATACTGTCCCGCTGTCTGGCGCTGACGCGTTGACCTATTGATGATGATTCGCGCTCAAAAGCACTGCTTACCCTCCCACTTGTTCTCTTACCCTCACTAGTATTATGCACTGGCCCCGCGCAAATCGTAAATCGATCCAAGAATCCGACCTCGTTGTCTCTAGTAATGGTAATGCTGTTCGCGAGGTCACACCCGATGACCATCCCATAAAGACGCCTCAGTCGACGGACCCGACGGACCCCGGTCTCTCCCGCATGTTCAGCGATGCCGCCCTCTACGAGAAAATCCTTACTGCCTGCCCTGACTCTCTGAAAGACAACATGTTTTTTGGTGCTGATGACCAGGCTTTCCAACGGTGCATCGGTGGCTTCAACGCGCTCATTGGGCAGGACCTAGGAGATGCCGAACGCGACATCTCGGGCAGACTGGCGAAGTTGTCCGTCAATAACTGGGTCTCACCGGGGGATGGCTCCTTTGCTTCTCACGATCATTCGGATGAAGAACCAGGAGAGCTCGTCCCGCCAGACGATGGCAAAGAGGAAAAGCCGTCCCTTCCCCCCACAGTAGCCATTCCGCAAGATGTACTCCCCGATGAACCCAAGCTGAGCCCCGAGGAAATCGTCGATTTGCTCGAACAAGAGTTTGGCGCACTCGCTCCCCTCGGAGAAGAAAAGCTGTTGCTAGAAGCGGATGCCGCGTTCTTCAAGGACGTCGTTATTTTGGTTGGTCCCTCTCTCGCTACACCTTCGTGCTTCCTTTCTTTAACACTTCTCTCACCAGGGCGTCGTTCATCTTACCACGCACAGATTCACTTTTCATGCTTCACTCTTGTCTTCTCAGCCAGACTATCTTCGAAAAGTCGTCAAGTCTGGACCGGCTCTCGTTCACCGCAAGGGGTGGCATCGCAAGACCAGGGTCTGGTTGCAGTTAGAACACGACATGATCAGCTCTTTCCCCTCCAGTCGTGACGAAGATAAGATCAAGCCTATCAAGAGTATTTTGTGTCCGTATCCCTATAACATCTCTCATTCTGTCTGTTAATCCGCGTTTGCAGTCTCTTCTATTAAGGAAGTAAAGCGCGTTGACTGGGAGCGACCCCGACACATTGGTTTAGTCTTTGAGTCCAGAAATGGAATCACGGAGACTTTCGTCGAGTTTGATACGATCGAGTCAGCCCGCGATTGGAGAAATGAACTCAATGGTGCGTTCCTTGCCATCAGTCTTTCGTTCAATAAGTTTGATCGCCCATTGTAGGTACGATCTTCTTGTATCGTCGAAATCGCCTCGCCGTCCTATCCCAGGATTCATATGAAGACGTCAACGGGATTCGTATTAACATTCCTCTGCAAAGGGTCACAGCAGCGACAAAGTCCCAATGCTTCTCCTTTGCTTGCATGGTCACCATAACCATTGGCGCTGACCCACTTGAACTCGTACCCACACCTACGACGGAGAGTGACTCATCGTCTGAAGGGAATTTACTCGAAAGGAGCGAAACGCTTTCCGGGGATGGTGACGCTGACACGTACACGGTACAGGTCAGCATGATACGCAAACATCCACTCTGGGATGAGTTCATGTCCCACGTCGAGGAAGCAAAGGCAAGGGTGGCCACAGATACTACGGAATGGCCTGGCGCCAAGGTGTTTGTTGATTTCGACCCCAGGGCTGACTCGGCGCAGGGAGAGCCGGACAATAATGGATTGAGCGGTCTGCAAATCTCCGTTTGTCGCGCTCTGGGCCTCGAAACCACAGAGCAGTTCTTCAGTAAGTGGCAGTGTCTATCTCATGACATGTATCTAAGTCGCGACCCGTTAGTGGCGAAGGCACATACCCATGGTCGCTTCACCAGCAACTACGGACACTTCGCCGCGAATGCGGAGTGTATCGGATTTTGGTCACGTTCCATTGGCTTCAGCAAAGATGTCTGCTATCGCGTCCCCATCTCACGCGTCAAGAGCGTAATGGCGGACAGTCGCTGCAAGTTTGGGAAGGAATGCACTATCGTGGTTGAGGTGATGGGTCGGCGCAACCTAAAAATCCACTTCTTCGATGCAAAGAAGCGTGACGAGGCGATCGAGCATGTACTTCGGTTCATTGAAGTTGCACAGGAACCACGCAGTGGTGCATTTGTGGCCTCGCCGACGTCTTCCGTCTTGGACATCCCAAGTATAGCCGCCACTGCGCATCGAAGCGGTTCAGGCGCGGACGACGTAATTGCCCCTCCCACTACCGAGGATGTGCCTCGTCCTCTGCTTTCACCGACTTCGTCGCGTTCTACATCTCCCACACCACGCAAACGGATGTCGTCTGCGCGGAGCCCAAGCTCCATCCTGGCTCCCCTCTCTCGCCTACCCTCAGCTGTGCAAAGCGCGAGGAACGGGCCAATCATCCGGGCGCTTTTTCCCAAAGCGATAAATGTGCCAGACGAAGTTCTTTTACCCATGCCTTCGAAGCACTTCGTATGCTTGACTATTGGCTCGCGCGGAGACGTGCAGCCATATATCGCACTGGGGAAGGGACTACAAAAGGAGGGGCACAAGGTGACAATTGTAACGCATGAAGAATACAAGGAGTGGGTCACGGGCTTCGGGATCGGACACAGAACTGCAGGCGGTGACCCAACGGCCCTGATGAAACTTAGCGTGGAGAACAAGGTGTGTAGCAGTAACTTGATGGCGTTGCATCGTGGTGTTTAACGCTGGTTGGTAAAGATGTTCTCGCCACAGTTCTTCAAGGAGAGCATCTCGAATGTGGGTGTGCCTTCTTCGATTGCGACTTAGTTGCTCACATCTTCCCTCAGTTCCGTACCTGGCTCGATGACCGTACGCTACCCTGTCTCTATTTGCCGAAATAGGGGTTTCTTATGCTCTGCGCAGTCCTAGTTGATTCCTGGGAGCAGTGCAAGGATGCTGATGTGCTTTTGGAAAGCCCTTCGGCAATGGCAGGTGTACATGTCGCCGAAGCGCTCCGTGAGTTTTCTCATTACGCCGACCCAATCGAGGTCTTAGTATTCATTCAGACATCCCATACTTCCGGACCTTCACGATGCCCTGGACGAAGTATGTTCTCATAATTGATGTATTGTTCCGGTGTTCTGAAGTATGCATGTTTCATAGGACGCGCCAGTTCCCCCACGCCTTTCTGAGTCCGCCAGTGGAGTCACCCACATTCAATGCCGCATCGTGAGTGGTTGCGATATTCAGATCTACCAGCTTCCATGACTTTCTGAAACTAGGTATATCCTTTTCGACAACGTCCTATGGGCCGCCACTTCCTCCCAAATCAACCGGTGGCGCAAACACACCCTGGGAATAAGCTCGACGGATATGGGTCATCTTGCACAGTCCAAGATTCCGTTCATCTACAACTTCTCACAGGTACTCTTTAGTGTGACGTGATCTATTTCTTGTTGCTCATGGTTTTGCGTAGTCTGTGGTTCCCAAGCCTCTCGATTGGGGAGATGCGACAGCCATTTCCGGATAGTATGCCTTATGCTCGTATCGTTTGTGAATGAAATTCTTACACTCATTCTCAGCTGGTTCCTTGACAACCCGGAGCTGAACTGGACTCCGCAAAAAACACTTGTTGACTTTATGGCTAAGGCACGTTCGGACGGCAAGCCACTTGTCTACATCGGTTTTGGTAGCATCACAGTGCCGAATCCCAAGCTGGTCACCGAGCGCCTTATCCGGGCGGTTCAAAAGAGTATGCTTAGTGCTTCGGACGCTCAGAACCATTTCTGACGCTCACACTCAGGTGACGTACGGGCGATCATCTCGAAAGGCTGGTCTGCACGCGGGTCCAAGGCCAAGGAAGAAGATGACGTCGTATTCCCCGAAGAGTGCTATTCGGTAAGTCCTTGCATCCAATTGGCTCCCTTTTCCCTAGCTTACTAACGTCATGCCACTTCCAGCTGGACCGAGTACCCCATGAGTACGTGTGCGGATTTGTTAACTGCGTGCCATGTACTGACTGGCCAACGCCATAGTTGGTTGTTCCCCCAGCTCGACGCAGTCTTACACCATGGCGGAGCCGGTACCACTGGCGCTAGTCTGCGAGGTACGGGACTCAGTTTGCCTTTGTCCTTTTCACCTGTACGACGATGACCTTTTCCGATAGCTGGCATTCCTACTCTGATCCGTCCCTGGTTCGGGTGAGCCCTTCGTCTTTCAAAGTGTGTAGCTCTGGAACTGTGCTGACGTGCTCGATTTTGCAGAGACCAATTCTTCTGGGCATCGCGTGTCCAAAAGCTCGGGGTGGGTCTTCCCTTGCTTCGTTGTGCCGAGAGATCTGATTATATATCTTACTGTGAAAAGGCCGGCTTGCGAGTGAACAGCCTCCATTCGAGCGAAGTCGCGAATGCGTTGAAAAAGGCAACTTCGGATCGGTAAGTGCACCGCGGATCACGGCATCTTCGCGCTAATCATGTGTTTCCGCAGCATCATGAAAGAGAAAGCCGCGAACGTTGGGCAGGGCATACAATCGGTGCGTGATACTGTGTCTTCATACAACTCACGTCGCTGACTGCGATGGTTACCTTTCCGTACAGGAGGATGGCGTGCGCACGGCTATTTCACAGATATACACATATCTTCCGCGCGCCGGACGCGATCGCAAGTCGTTACAACACTGAAATTCCCAGGGGAATAAACAAGCTGCTCTATAGCCCACCTTTTTTTTCCCATCTAGTTGGCAATCTTGTTTCTTTTACGATGGTGACATGACCCGTATTGTTTCTACTAACCTCCCCTCCTTTTTTATTTTAAAAAACCATAACTTCCCCTCTTCCACTGGCGTCTCGATGCGTCGTATACTATTCAGGGTTAATGGGTTTTTTTTCTGTTATCGTTGTAGTTGTTCGTCATGCGCCGGTCTTCCCTGCTCGCATCATCTGTTTCGCGACTAACTACAGTTTGTTGTACGGTGCTGTATTCTCTCCCTGTTATATGAGTAAGATATGTGATGAATTCATAAATTCGAAGAATCGAGCTTCTTTGAACTGACAAACTCTGTTCAAGTTCTCGACATTGTGTGTAACTTAGATGTCTTTTCAACCATACCGGCACAAGGATACTAACGTTGAATCCAAAAAACTTGTAGAGGAAGAGAATGAACGTGCTGTTTACGTGTGGGTTTGTAGAATGCGCAAGTCGATAAGGCCTCGATAATTGATCCAATTTTTTTTAGTAAGGGCCTCGATAACTAATCTGGTGGTGACACGCTCTCGCGCGGCTCCCTTCTCATCCAGATTCATTTTTCTCAGGACAAGGACACGCGGGAGCGCGAGAAGGATGTATATCTTGTATTTGTGTGGCACTCTCGGCGCCAATGAGCACAGGTGAGCACTCCGAGTCGTTTCTTCGTAATGCAAAACATTTACTTTACGTTATCCCCTTGCTGCTGTCGAAGTCACTGAGAGATACGAATAGAGATGGCTCTTTCCGCGTGGCTCCGGCGGGGTAATCTGAAAGAGCCTGCTTCACATGCTTCAATGAGAACGGGGAAATGTGGCTACCAAGGTGAGCCACGACCTCCACCAAAAAAGGAAGGCGAGTTGGTATTTATGTACAACATCACATGCATCATTAGGAGACTCCAAAAAAAAAAACTTGTCGATGGACGCAGCTACGCTCGCTTCCAACAAACATGGGAAACCAGAACTCCGTTCCCGCAATGCCCCACCGTCAACTGCCCAGCTCAAAGATCAAGTTCCGAGTCCTCATTATAGGACGTGCAAATGCTGGCAAGACATCCATCTTGCAGAGAGTATGCGACACAACGGACAGTCCAGTTGTTTACCGGGGAAATGAGGAAGTACGGGGTCTCGCCCTTTTAACCCTGCCAATGAGATCTTACTCCCTCCCCCTCCAGTTTCAACTTGGCCCGACCATGGATGTCAGTGACACAGGTACTTTGCCTGGGCTGTTCCTGATGATTGAGCTAGCGTGGCGAGCACAACATCGAGGATGAACTTGTGTTCTCTAATTATGACGGTCACATCTTCCACGATTCGTGCGGATTCGAAGCTGGTAGCAACCAGGAACTGGAGATCATTCAGGAATTCATTCGAAAAAGGTCTAGAAAAAGGCTGCTGCAATCCAGATTACATGCAATATGGTTTGCGCTCTTAAATGCTAACGATTACGACTGTTGATGGTGAGATCTCACAGGTACTGCGTCCCAATGGACAATCAACGACCAGAGCTCGATCTAAAATATTTCAAGGACATTTGCCCTGACCAAAATGGTATGTCGTCGTGAACACTTTTGACAGTGTTTAATGTATCGATTTCAAGTCCCTGTCATTGCTGTATTCACCAAGTACGACCAATTCCTGCGGAACGTGGAAATGTATTTGGAGGATTACGGAAACCCAGATGACAACATATCTGATGCGGCGGAGAGACATTTTAAAGAGCACTACCTGCGTCACCTCGGTGATGGTGCGAAATTCGTGCGATTGGAAAGTCTGTTCAACATCAAATGTGGAGGCGTGCGCTGATCTCTTGTGAAAGGAATGCACAAACCAGAAACGGACTGCAATGCTCTCCTTGAGAAGACAGTCGAAGCGTTAAACGAGGATGTGGTCACCTTGATGCTTTTGGCATTGCAGAGAAGTGGTTTGAGACTCAGCATCAGTTTAGCAGTCAAGTGGTGGGTTTTCTACAGCAATGAAGAATGGTACTATCTCACCGGACATTGAAGTATCGATCACATTGGGCTCGATAAAAAAACTACAAGGGACGTGATCAAGACATGTCTTGTTGCATTTCCACAAGTCTGGGCAAGTATTTGCTTACCGTATTTCAGCCCTAATGGCCTGACTGTTTGCGGTCTTGGCCACTAGGGAGTGAGTAGTTGCCGTACCTTTCAGGCGTGCTGACCAAGCCGGTTCTGCAGCGCTGCGATGTGAGGCTTGTCCCTATTTACG
>QFDV01000234.1:12405-25493 GCA_003315845.1 Lactarius trivialis
AGTATGTGAGTTACTGCTGTCTCTGACATGGTTTCAGGTTTGCTAATCTAATCAAACTCGGCTTTGCAGGATGTGAGTCGTTGCTGTCCCTGGCATGGTTTAAAGTCCAAGCCATTGGCTTTGCAGGATGTGAGTTGCTGCTGTCCCTAGCACTGTTCAAGCCTGCTGACAGAGCCCACCTTTGGCTCTGCAGTTTGTGAGTTGTCTTTGGCACCGCTTAAAGCCAGTTGACCGACAAGCCTGCCCTCGGTTCTGCAGGAAGTGAGTTGCTTCTGTTAAAGGCATGGCTTCAAACTCGCTGATCAAGCCCTTGGCTCTGCACTCTGCAGGCAGTGAGTTGCCGCTGTCCCTAGCACAGTTTCTAGTTTGCTGACCAAACCCACCCTCAGGATGTGAGTCACTGTTATCCCTAGCATGGTTTCAAGTCCACTGACCAAGCCTGCCCTCGGGTTTGCAGGACGTGAGTTACTTCTGCCCCTGGATAGAACTGTTTCAAACTGACACCCTTGGCTCCACAGCTTGTGAGTTGCTCCTGTCCCTGGAATGGTTTCAAGCCCACTGACCAAACCCATCCTCGGCTCTGCAGAAAGTGAGTTGCTACTGTTTCTAGTTTTAGGCCAGCCAACCAAGCCCAACCCTCGGCTCTGCAGGGGGTGAGTTGCTGCTTTCCCTGGCACTGTTTCAAGTCCACTGACCAACCCTTGGGTTTGCAGGATGTGAGTTACTGTTGTCACTGGTACTGTTTCAAGCTCACTGACCAACTGTTCCCTTGGCTCTGTAGGAGGTGAGTCCTTGCTGTCCCTGGTACTATTTCAAGCATGTTGATCCAGCTCACCCTTGCTCTGTAGTTTGTGAGTCCATTGATGCTGTTTTAAGCACATTGACTAAGTGCACCTACACTGTAGACAGTGAGTCATTGCTGTCTCTGATACTGTTTCAAGCAATGATCAAGCCTGCCCTCTGTTCTGCAGGAGGTGAATTGCTGTTTTCACTGACACATTCTTGAGCCCACTGACTGCAACCGCTGTCTGCTCCACAGTTGGTGAGTTGCTATTGTCCTTGGCACTGTTCAAGCCCACTGACCAAGTCCACCCTTGACTCCACAGGATGTGAGTTGCTTTTGGCTTTGGCTCTGGTTTAAGCCCACTGATCACACCCACCCTGGCTCTGCAGATTGTGAGCTGCTGTCCCTGTCACTATTCTATGCCTGCTAACCAAGGGTGCCCTCGGCTCTGCAGTTTGTGTGTCACTGCTATCTCTGGCACTGTTTCAAGCCTACTGATCAGGACTGTCCTCGGCTCTGCAGGATGTGAGTTGCTGTTGGCCATAGCACCTTTTAAGCCCACTGATCAGGCCTGCTGTTGGCTCTGCAGAAAGTGAGTCACTGCTGTTGCTTACACCATTTAAAGCCTCCTCACCAAGCTCTTGGTTTTGCAGATCGTGAGTCCCTTTTATCTATGGTTCTCTCTCAAAACCACTCACCAGCTCTACCCTTGGCTGTGCAGATAGTGAGTTACTGCTGTCCCTGACCACATTTCAGGGATGTTGATTGGCCCTGCTCTTGGCTCTGTAGAAAGTGAGTTGCTGCTGTCTCTGGCACCTTTTCAAGATTGCTGATCAAACCTGTCATTGGGTCTGCAGTTTGTGAGTTACTGGTATTTCCAGCACTGTTTCAAGCCCACTGACCAAGCCTGCTGTTGGCTCTGCAGGAAGTGAGTTGCTGCTGGCCCTGTCACAGTGTCAAGTGAGTTGATTGAGCTCACCCTTGGTTCTGCAGATTGTGAGTTTCTGCTATCCTTGGCAGGCACTATTTCAAGCCCACTGATCAAGCTTGTCCTTTGTGCAGAAAGTGGGTTGAGATTGTCACTTGTGATGTTTCATACCTGTTGATCAACCCCACTCTTGGCCCTGCAGTCTGTGAGTTGCTGCTGTCCCAGATGCCTATTTAAGCCTGTTGATTGAGCCAGACCATGGCTCTGCAGAAACTGATGCAGAAAGTGAGTTGCTGCTTTCATATGTGTAGTGTTGACCCCACTGACCAAGTCTCCCCTTGGCTTTGCAGTCTGTGTGTCATTGGTCTCCTTCATGCCATTTCAAGCCTACTACTGACCAAGCTCTCCCTTGGCTCCATAGTTTGTGAGTAGCTATTGTTTCAGGACCACTTCAAACTCACTAAGCTAACCTGCCCTCTGCTCTGCAGCTTGTGAGTTGCTGCTATCCCTGGTTTCCTTTCAAGTCTACTG
The DNA here is from genome assembly GCA_003315845.1 of Lactarius trivialis. Taxonomy (NCBI): domain Eukaryota; kingdom Fungi; phylum Basidiomycota; class Agaricomycetes; order Russulales; family Russulaceae; genus Lactarius; species Lactarius trivialis. The sequence continues at coordinate 14,649 of QFDV01000234.1, forward strand.
ATCAAGCTACCTTTGGCTCTGCAGAAAGTGTGTTACTGCTGACCCTCCTGCCAATTTGAACCTGCTGACCAAGCTCTTGGCCTTGCAGTTGGTGAGTTGCCACCATTCCTGGCACCAATCCAAGCTTGTTGACAAAGCCTGCCATTGGCTATGCAGATGGTGAGTCACTGATGTCCCTGGTGTCATTTTGGGCCCACTGACCTCAACTCTGTAGAAAGTGAGTTGCTACTATCCCTGATACTGCTCTGAGCCACTGATCAAGCCCACCATTGGCTCTGCAGAAAGTGAGTGTTGTCTCTCTCACTGTTTCAAGCCTTCCAACCAACCACACCCTTGGCTATGCAGAAAGTGGGTCACTGCTGTCCCTGGCACCCCTTCAAGCCTGACCAAGCCACCCTTAACTCTGCAGATTGTAAGTCACTGCTGTCCCTGACACTACTCTAAGCTCACTGATTAAATCTACCCTTGGCTTTGTAGAAAGTGGGTCACTGTCTCTTGTACCAATTCAAGCCAGCTACTCAAGCCCCCTCTGCTTTGCAGAAAGTAAGCTTCCACCATCCCAGGCACCATTTTGAGGTCACCGACTAGGCCTGCACTTGACTATGCAGGATGTGAGTTGCTGCTATCCCTGGCACTGATTTAAGCAGGCTTACCAAGCCCACTCATGGCTCTGCAGTTGGTGAGTCCCTGGCATTGTTTCAAGTCTGCTGACCAAGCCTACCCCTTGCTTCTATAGAAAGTGAGTCACTGTTGACCCCAGCACAGTTTTAAGTCTGCTGACCAAGCTCTCACTTGGCTATGCAGCTTGTAAGTTGCTGTTATCTTTGGCACTGTTTGAGGCCTGCTGAACCACTTGGCTCCACAGGATGTGAGTTACTGTTCTTTATTTCAAGCTGACTGGCCCACCCTTGGCTCCACAGGAGGTGAGTTGCTGCTGTCCCTGTCACCATTTCAAGTTGACTGTCTGCTCTTCAGAATGTGAGTCACTGCTATCCCTGTCACTGTTTCAAGCACCTTGACTAAGCTTTCCTTTTGCTCTGCAGAAAGTGAGTTAATGCTGTCTCTGGCATGGTCTCAAGCACAGCACTAACTAAGCCTGCCCTTGGCTCTGCAGTGGGTGAGTCACTGCTGTTCTTGGCACTGTTTCTAGACTGATAAAACTCACCCTTGACTTTGTAGAAAGTGAGTCACTGCTATCCCTTGTTTTTCAAGCCCACTGAGCAAGCCTGCTGTTGACTCTTCAGCTTGTGAGTTGCTGCTGTCTCAGTGCTGTTTCAAACCTTTTGACATAACTCACCTTGTAACACACTCTTGGTTCTGTAGGTGGTACGTCACTGTTATCCCTAGCACTGTTAAGCCTCCATGTCAACCCCACTTCTGTTGCAGTTGGTGAGTTGCTGTTGCCCCTGGCACCCTTTCAATTGTGTTGATCAAGCCTGCCCTGCCCTTGGCTTTGCAGAAAGTGAGCCCCTTCAATTCCTTGCTCCCTTTCAAGCCTGCTGACCAAGCCTGCCCATGGCCTGGTAATAGGGTGTAAGTTACATCTGGTTCTGGCCCCTCTTTCAAGTTTGCTAACCAAGCCTACCCTCTGCTCTGCATCTGCAGTGTGTGAGTCACTGCTGTTTGCAACACCTGTTCTGTCCCACTAATCAAGCCTGCCATTGGGTCTGTAGGATGTAAGTCACTGCTGTCTCCAGTGCTGTTTCAAACCTACTAACTAAATCTGCCCTTTGCTCTGCAGAGTGTGAGTTACAAATGTCATTGACACCCATTCAAGCCTACTGACCAACCCTGCCCTTGGCTTTGGAGATTGTAAGTTGCAGTGGTTCCAGTTATCATTTTGAGCCTGTTGACCAAGCTTCCCTTCAGTTTGTGAGTTGCCGCTGTTCTTGGCACCATTCCAAGTCAGCTAACCAAGCCTACCCTCTAATCTGAAGGAAGTGAGTGGCTGCTGTCTCTGGCATTATTTTAATTCCACTGATCCAGCCTACTACCCTTGACTCTACAGTTTGTAAGTGCCTGTTGTCTGTTGATTCCTTTCACATGTCTAGACAACTTAACCCTTTAGGATGTGAGTCCCTGCTAGTGTCTCTTAGTACTAACTGCCTTAGCTCATTCTTGACTCTTTAGCATGTGAGTGTTTTCTCTTCCTAACCTTTAGCTTTATTAATGCCTAGTATGATGTCTACTAGATTGTGAGTATTTTATACACTCAATTAATTTGACTCTTATTTCATCATCAGATATCACATGTTATGTCCCTCCCAATCATTGCAAAGGTGCTGTTGTCTTTATTTTTATGGTGAATCATTTTCATTGCTTATCATATATTTCTTAGTATGCATCTGCTGGCAACAGCATCTACCATTTGAGACTGGGTATTTCTTTTATCACTCCTTATAATGTTTCTAATGCTTGAAGTAGCAATCATCCTTATTTTCAAGCATGCTGCTGCTTTATCACGCTCTGGACACTCTGACATCTCAACTAAATTGGCTCTTACTCAAGCAGAGTTGGACTATCAGAAAGCCAATATTGGGTTCAAAATCGAGGAACATTTCACTGCACCTTACTCAGAGTATACTACTGAGCAGTTTATAAACTTTCTTGTAAACACAAATATTGGTAGGTTATGTTCTATATCTTAAGATTGTAGCTGATGCAGCTTTTAAAGCATCTGAACAATAGGTGTAGGCAATGAGTGAATGATGACCCATGGGTCATCATGAATTGCTAGTTACAGTCTTGGTTACAGTAATGTGCAGTGCATATTTGAAATTTCCACATAGTTTGATGGCTGTATCAATGTGTCCCGACTCCCAATGTGTGGGATGCATAGTATACTAGTCCTTAACCTTTTTCCGAGTCTTAGATCACAATCACTTCTAACCCACTTCCTCGGAATACATGCCCTCCATTTGCGAAGGGCAAGCAATTGTCAGAAGAACACCTCAGAATGACACACAAGTCTGTCATACATCCTGCGAAATGTTAAGACAAGGTTCGATCGAGCACTTTGAAGTGACTGAGCAAAATTGTATTTATCGCTGACAGCCATGATTGGTATGTATATAAACATGTTTCTCTCGAAATATCCTGAAAAGAGAAAAGAAAAAAAAACTCGAAGGACGAAAGTGACTTAACCAGGTGATTGTAAAAAATGGTGGGCGGAGGCCCGTCAGGGGGAGGAATGATGCTGCTGTGTGCTATAACTTGTACCTTGTGCCGAAACCTGCGACATTAGAAAGAAGGATAAAGAAAAGCGGGAAAGCGTTTATAAAACACCGGGGAGAAGAGCATTAGGTCAGAGCGATGGATAGTGGAATCGGATGGATGGATGCTAGGTAGAATATAATGGGAGCGGTGCATGCATGTGGTTGAGCAGGGCCCTTTGCATAAAAATGTACAAACATGTGCGTTTTTTTAGGCATACACCGAACGAAGTGTCCAAGGTGAGACGGCAGGAAAGGGACTCGGGGCTAAAAAAACAAGTAGGTGATGAGTTCGCTCATGCGGTGGTGCTTTTTCCCAATTTTCTTTATTTCACATCTGAGGCGTTGAGGGAGTTTCATGCGATCGCCTTGAGCTCCGCGACTAGCCGCTGTTCGTTCGATACACACTCGTCGTCAGAAAAACAAGCAACTATTTTGCTAGGCGGACAGACGCACCGTTGCCTCGCGGAGAAGGTCTTCCGGATTCATGTCAGCAGAGTTTTGTTGTTGGCCAAGTCGGATGCCGTATTGCAATAATTGACGCATATAATATGGATTGATAATCGTCTCGTCCTCTGCAAGCTCAGGCTGGCGCGATGGCTCAGGCGCCGGGGGCTCCGCTACTAAAAATCCAAGCACCAAGTGAGCATAACCGTTCGGAAAAGAGAGGTGATGGAACATAGTTGACGTACCCTCTTTCATGCCTAGCCACTCTTGCTCCAGAAGTTCGGGAATGGTCACTCTGTCCTTGGGGTTCCGTGATAAACATTTCTTCATGCACGCGATCACGTCTGCTTGTACACGCCGTTTCAGATGGTCGAGCTTTTTCGGCGGGCTGCCAGCGCTTCCAGAGCGCAAGGTGGGTGTGGCAAACTCGGGAAACTCGATCGCGTGGGCGGTGTCCGGGATCGCCTTCATTTTCTGGTAGACCGAGAGGTGTTGGAACGGCGGATGGCCATAAACCATCTGATAAAGAATGCAGCCTAGGGACCACACGTCGCTTGGTCGGCCGACTTTAAGGCGTCGCATGCCGTCGGGAAGTTCGATGGTTTCCGGGGACATATAGTTTACGGTTCCGATCTACAAGGTCTTGGATCAGCAGGGTGCACACGAAAATAGGGCCGCACGCGAGCACACCTGATGGTCTCGCTGAATGTTAGTAGTGTCGTTGGCAATGGCATTTGCGATCCCAAAGTCGATCAGCTTGAGTTGTCCACGGACGAGAACGAAATTTGCGGGCTTAAGATCAGAATGCACGATCTTCTCTTCATGGATGACATGCACGGCCTGGAGCATCTAATTATCGCAACCCACATCTCAGCATTTTTTCGTAGGGGAATTTAAAAAAGTGACGCGACCTGCTGCCAGTAGTAAGCAACCCAGACCATATTAAGCGGCTCCTTTTGCTGGTCTTGAAGAAGTCTTGAGAAATCTTTGCGTGTCAGAAGCTCACATTAAACCCCAAGTTTCACAATGCGTCATCCAATCAATGCGTGACTGACCGATCTCGCCACACTCCATTACCAGCATCAAATGACCCTTGGTCCCCCCCGGTCCAGGCTTTACCTCACTGTCCACCAGCTTGATGATCCTACTGTTCCCGCTCAGTCGTTTGAGGAGCGCAATTTCGTTCATATAGCCGCTCATCGTCTCCGCATCTGTCCTGTCAAGTGAGACGCGCTTGATGGCATATATCTCGTTCGCGTTGTTCATTACACGGTAAACGCGCGACGAGCCGCCCTTGCCGATGAGATCGAGTCGCGCGTACGCTTTTTTGCTCACGACGAGGTTGCGCGTTTTCACCTCGGAGACAGGTACAGGCGTCACCTCTTCCTCGCCCATGCCAGCAATTGATTCTGACATAGTGGGACTGCGTCTGTGTCGCACAGAGGCGGCTGGTGCGCGCGGAGGCGGTGTCGGGTCGGACAGTTTGGGAGATGTCGACGTTGGTCGTGCAGGGGCAGACTGTTGGGACTGCGACTGAGGCAGGCTCCCAAGAGCGGAGCGCAGGGTGTCGGATTCCTGTCGCCGGTGTCCATAGACGGTGCGAACATGTGCCGAGCTGGCCACCGCGATGTGTGTCGGTGATGGCGACTTGCCGCGAACGATGTGATCTTGTCGACCTGGGAGCACGCGTAATCACTAAACGAGGACGTAATATGCCCATCGTGACAACTCACGCTCAAATTCCATATCCTCCTCCTCATGCTGCTGAGCAACCCTGGCGTACTCTATTGTGCAAGTAGTAGTACTTGAGAACACACAATAGAGCAGCAAAGCGGGAGGTTTGACTCACCATCTTCAAGTGCGATCTCCTGGTCACGACGTCTCCTTTCTTCCAATGTCACACGTGTCGCTCCAGTGCGAGAGTTGATCAAGCCCATGCTAGTCCCCGGGCGCGCCGAGAACTGCGAAGACGCGCTTGATAGAGGTGGCGCGACAGGACGCTCCGGTGCTAGAGCGAGTCAGCATCGTACCTCAGGCATATTAAACGAATGTAAAGACACACTAGACGCATCGCTAAGGCTTGCGGATCGCCGGGGCCGAGTAGCAGAATGTGCGAGCGCGTTGACGCGTTGACGTTGGGGCTTAGCTTGAGATCGCTGCTCCTCGGCGCCACCATCGGTTTCCGAGTTGAGAGCAGGATCGGCGTACGTGTCGTCATCTACGGTTTCAACTTCGGAGATCTTGTCGATAGCGAGACCACGTGCATATTTTTTCTGTGCGAGTGATTGTACGCGCGTCAAACGACTCGGCCCAGCCATTAGCTGACGTGTAATGGAAGCGCTAGACGGCATGGGCAGTGAGGGTCGCTGAGGAGGGACAACATCTGCTAAGGTGGAGCGAGAGTTTGAAGAAGTCGTGCCAGCTGAAGAGTAACGCGAGGAAAGGTAGTTGAGGTGGGCCCCAGACAATGCGGGTACAGATAAGGGGGGAGAATAACGACGATGGGCACTACTCGAACCCGCGGCAAGCCCTGAAGACAACCCGTCATCGTGATTCTCCTTCTCGTCCTGAGGAAGGCCGGCCGTCTGTAGGTGGAGGTCGTTCCCGTCCTGTTCTTGTTGCTGCTGCTGGATCTTGAACCTTTCGTTGAATTTATCAAGAGTGACACGGCGAGCGTCAGCAGCCGAGCGTCCTGCATTGAGTAGGCTGCCAGGCATAACACTGCGGACATAGGTGGAAGAAAGTTGGGCGGGTGCGTGCGACGGCTGCGAAGAGGACTGAGGGAGTGAAACGGGGCCCGACAGTGTGCGTTGTAACAAGCGCATGGCAGAGGGAGCGGTTGTAACAGGCTCCTGGCGTTCGGTGGTTAAAGTTGCAGGAATTCCGGGAAGGCTCTCTGATCGCGTGAGAGACTGACGAGATGAAGACGGAGGAGGTGGATCGTCAGATATGGGTTTAGGTGGTAAATTAGAGTCAGTAGAAGGAGGAGATTGCTTGTCCACAGGAGTTGGTGGAGATGCACGACCTTTCGACACACGATGCCATTCACCAGCGGAATTTTGCTCATAGTCAAAGGAGAGTTCGTATAATGCTGAATCGTCGGAAGGGGGGGTGTCGAAGAGAGAAGTCGGACGGGGATGAACCGGGGGGGTCGATGGAAGAGACATATTGAAAGGCTCCGGACTTAGTTCCAGTCCAAGCCGACAAGTTCAACTCGGTCGCGTGTCCACCACGAGGCAAGAAACTACGAACGCGGTCACGTGGACGCGAATTACAATTTAGCTGTCATCTTCCTCAGTCCACCATTCAACATCTCCTCTGCCTCCTTCTCCATCCGTCTCACCAGCTCTTCGCACGTCGGTATGTCTCGTATTAGTCCTGCTGCTAATCCAAGACTCCAAATCCCGTACTCTGGATCACCCTCATCGTACACTTTCCGTCCCCTTGCTCCGGACACCAGGTCTCTCACGTCCTCAAATTTGGATCCTGGCCGCCGCTCTATCGCGACAACCTCTTCGGAAACCTTGTTCTTGAACACACGGGCCGTGTTGTGCATCGTGCGGAAGATGTGAATTGTATCCTGTTCGGTCGATTCGACAATCTTCTCCTTGATCTTCACATGTATCGGACTGGGCACCCGTTAGTTTCACGGGTGGTCCTAACCAGATCGTCTCTCACCTTTCCACGGTGCACATGAATCTCGTCCCTGCACACATATATGTATCTTCGATTCTGCAAACACCCCATAATGAGTTTACGTACCCATGTTGATCCCGGACGCGCCAAGAGCAAGCGCCGCCACGAATCCACGACTGTCCGCGATGCCGCCGGAGGCGAGGTATGGCACTTTCACCTCTTGCGCCGCCCGTGCGAGCTGTATGTACTCAGATCATGGGATTCATAGACCGTTCTAGCACAACATACCAGCACCAATGCCGGAACGTCTTCTTCGCCAGGATGCCCAGCGCCTGTAAACGTTTGTCAAGAAAAGATCCCAGGAAAGAGAGTGATCTCCAACGCACATTCAAACCCGTCGATACTAAGGATATCTACCCCGAGTCTCTCCGCCGACTGTTTCGGAGTGGTCAGCATAGGGTACGATAGGTGTCGAGCGTGATCGCACCTTTGCGTGCCGGATAGTCGTGCATTTGTGTATAATCGTGCAACCTTCTCCCTTCAAATACGCAATTAGCTTCTTCGCTATTCACGCCCGTTCGTTTCATGTTGAGCTGCATCTTATGACCAATGAGCGGGGAGATGCTTACGGTTGTTCCCGGCCGTCTCGAAGATGCGCACACCTTCTGCGACTGCAGCCCTAGCATACCCTTCATAGTCCGGTGGGTTAATAGTAGGCAGAAGGGTAATGTTGACACCAAAGGGTTTGTCCGTGCTTCGTCGAGTCTCGCGAATGGCCTCCCGCAACGCTTCGGGGTTGGGTTGGGTCAGCGCGGTAAGGATACCTGCGGCGAGTGTTCACGTCGTGAGCTAGGACCCGGCCAAGTAACAACATACCAAGTCCTCCCGCGTTCGAAACCGCTGCCGCGAGCGAGGGGAGTCCGACCCTGAAGCAGCATATTCGCACGGGTTTTTTACTGGCACGCACATGGCTACCCAGTACTCACCATTGCATTCCTCCTTGCACAATAGGTCTAATTTTGTATGCATGTGAGCGTAGATTCCCGGCGTGAGAGTGATACTTACACACGAATGTTCAACAACTTCGTTACAGGTGTCACGAGCATCTCTAAAGATCTGTAAGAGTCGAGTGGGTCCTTGAGTGGGTCAAGCTACTGTACCGGGTTCTTATACGATCGCAGCCTTCCTTTTCCGGCTATTGCGTTGCCAAAGTAAACCCGGTAAAATCCCATGCGACTTGTCATTTTTTACAATCAAAAAACATAATCAACGAACTAGCTTAAAGCTAGGACCTCATTGTCAACATTCTGTATTAGGCACTCGTCGTCTCCACTGGAGCATCGGCAGGCACCCCTTTGTTCTTGTACTTCTCCAATGCAGCCGTCACAGCCTTAATATGACCACCATAATTAATCACTGAATCGAACACGTCCCTGCGCCGCACAAGTCAGTATTTACAAACGAGGTGGAGGAAACGCAGCGGTAACATACCGCACAATTCCATCCGAGTCAATAAAGAACGTGACGCGTCCCTCAGAGAGGCCCATCAATCCGCGGCTGACACTGTATGCCTTGCGGGCCTCGCCTGACTTGTCACTCAACATCGGATACTAGCTCATTGTGAGTCGATACGAGAAGGAAAGTGCTTGGTGATTCGAGCACCCACAGTCAAGCCGTGCTGCGCAACAAATGCCTTGAGAGCGGGGACAGGGTCGGCGGAGATGCCGACGATGGTGATACCCGAGTCCTTGTACTCAACTTTCTCTGTAAGTGGATTGGTCACGACATCTCGATCTCGGACATCAGCGTCCTTGCAGGTTGACGCAACGTACCAACGAGCGCATCGCGAAATTCGCACGCCTCTTTCGTGCAGCCGTAGGTACCTATGTGAACCTCACGGTAAGACACCGGAGTAAGAGGTTGGCAAACGAGGACACGCACCGGCTTTGGGGTAGAAAAATATAGCAGTGGGTTTACCTTGCGCTCCAGGTTTGAGCTCGTAAGTCGTACCATCAGAACTGGGCAAGGTGAGCGCAGGAGCAGGTTGGCCGAGTAGTGAATGATTCGACATCGTGGTCCAAGGGAAAGGCGTGTACGGCTCCAACGGCTTTGGGGATATCGTCATCATCAAAGGTACCGTCCGGGAATCGTGTTGCCGGACTGTTTCACGTGATCGCCGATCAACCACTTTTGAAAATTGAAATTGTTGGTGGAAGTGCGTGGAAGGGACTGCAGTAAAGTCTGTATTTATTGGCGAAGTGAGCATTCGAGAATGACCTCTGTACTTTACCGTAAATACGAGAACGGGGTTTACTCCCTCGTCGCGCGAATAAACACCCATGGTGGCCGATTTAGAACGGTTCGCATCGCAGCTCATCAATCCGAGTTGGGTGGCCGAAATGCTCCGCATTACCTTTCTCAATACATCCCAACACGGTGCTCGGGGTTGGTACCAATGTTGGGCGGCGTCGCGAAGCACAAGTGCAACATAAGATGTCCAGTTATGTCCGCTGGGTGACACTCATGCAGCAGAGTCCTCGATGGTACCCAGCCAGCCGCGGTCAATTTCGCTAGCCATTCCCGAGAAGGGCTGGAGGGTGATTTAAAGAGGATATTTTCACGCGGAAGGCACCCAGGAGCAACTCCCGCGTTAGCATTTATGGTGGAGTGCCCACTCGAGAATGTGCACTGTTACGAGCGGCGGCCAACCAAGAAACCAGAGCCACAGGCATGAAAAGGAGAAAGCTCTCTCCGTCGGATCATGAATCATGTGGGAAGAGCAAATGAAAATGCAAGGCGAGTCGACCGCCCATGTAGTTTCATGTGGCACTCACAGGCATTGAGAAACTGATAACGCCTACTCGCATCACCGTTTCACTAGAGCATGTGGGGTACCCAGCGCCATCCATGGGGTGAGACATTAAGCGGAACTAGGTAAATACAAGCGGTGGATAGAAGTTCGCTATTTTTGTGCGGCGGCATTCATGCCATCTGCCAAAGGCTCCATCATCAGCTCGGAAGACAGGTCGAGATACTTGTTGCGCACCTGGGTTCAGCTCCGCGAATCGGGTATTTACTCGCTCCGTATGCTTCAAAAATTTGTCGGTGCAACTCATCAGGCATTGTTCCTGATGGAACGTTGGTGAAGTGATGAAAAAGGGAGTATCAGACATTCCCTACCTCTTTCGAGGACAATGCCTTACTAGTGAAGTCATTGCAACACGACGTGAAACAGCGCTCAACAATGCGGGAGTACATCCGCACGAAGTCTTGCATCTGATCAATGTGAGTGTCAACGCGCAAAACCCCACCGTGCGAAGAGGAGGAAACGGCAAACAGACCTGCTTTTTTTCAATGGCCTTGGCTATATGCGCCTGCTCGGCGGCATTGAATCCTGAGAAATCCATAATGAATAAAGGCTGTTGACGTGTGACGTAGTCCGAAAGGGGGATATCTTCGGCCGAGGTCTCAAAGAGTTCCAAACAGCTGGAAGTCGGTTCAAAAACGGAAATAGGAGAAGTGATGAACGTTGAACGTTGAACGTTGAACT
>QFDV01000234.1:27511-39822 GCA_003315845.1 Lactarius trivialis
CGCACGCTCTGGGCATGTCTTCTTATCTGTCGGTAAGGAAGGCTTGAGCAGCATCGTCGAGACCGAGGTCAGCACCATTTGTCTTGTGTTCTTTCTACAAAGTACTCAGGCTTCTGCTTTTTTAAAGGGCAATCCCGACGTCCACGTCATTCTTCGCGGGGGTGCCAAAGGCCCCAACTACACTGCTGAATTCGTAAGGGACTGTGGAGAGAAGGTCATGAAGGCAGCACTCCCTGTCAAGGTCATGGTTCGTACTCGGATTCCTTGTTTCAAATTCACGCGTGCTTACGTGTGCACTCCTCAGATTGACTGCAGCCACGGCAACAGCTCGAAGCAGCACCGGAGACAAATCGACGTTGCGGAAGATATTGTGAGGGCTTTCTCATGACTCTAAAAATAGCGGCGTAGTAACCATTTCTCTCAGGCGCACCAACTCGAAGCTAGCGACACGGCCTCGATGATCCTAGGTGTCATGATCGAGTCAAACCTCGTTGAGGGCCGTCAGGATATTCCCTCTTCCGGCAAGGCGATGCTCAAGTATGGCCAATCTGTGACCGATGCCTGCGTGTCGTGGGAACAAACTGTTCCCATGCTCGACCGCCTACGGGAAGGCGTCCGCGGCCGGAGGAACGCAATCTGGAAAGCTGCTCGGGGTCTCGAAACGTGTGGCGTTGATGCGTAGACTCGTTCCTGCCTGCATTGTATCTAAACACTGTACATCGTCTGCCGACGCGTGCGTATAGAACCCCCCCACTTACCCCATACATTAGATTTCTACAATTATTGATCTCCATCTCCATTAAACACCATTATCTCTGTGCTTGCATAATACATATTTGCTATCATCTTATCTGATTTGATTTGATCTTAAAGTAACGAAGGGAGACGCTAAGTAAAGAACGGACTCTTCCATTCTCTCTCTCTCCAGCACGGCCGCTCGTTATTTAGGCACGCTAGTATTTGAATTGGCCATCGATCATAGATGGGTAAGAGCGCAAAAGTTCACAAACGTCCGGTACGCGCATCCTCCGCCCCTTATGACTTGGTACATGTGGGGATACTCCCTCCCACTCATTCATTCATCATAGAAAAAGACCGCCAGTGGCGCTTCAACGGCGCTCACAACTCCCCCCTCAAAATTCGCACCGGTTGCCGTGGAGTCCGCGGCAAAGAAAAAAGTCAGCAAAGGGAGGGCAAAGCGGCCGCGTCCGTCGGGAGCTGGTAGTTCAGGACCCGTGCTCGGCGGTGCGGATTATGTGGATATCCTGTTGGGCAGTCGCCGACGACAGCGAGAAGAGGCGCAAAAGCTTCCCCGCGACTCACCTGCCTGACTGTCCAGATGGAGATTTTTGAATATGGATTAGCTATATATGTGCCCCCATATCGTCTCCACTCGAGGTATTGCAGTATTATACTTGAGTCCGATGCACGTATCAAGCGTTTAATTTCTTTGCGTGGAACTTGCAAGCAACGATAGACCGCCTCCGCGGCTGAGGTCGGTCATCATGGCCTTATACCAACGCCCTGGAAGTGCATCAGTCACCCTCGGTTGCCCGTTCCTAGAACATACTCTCGACGTCGTGCCTCAGGGGAAAATAATACATAGCCATTTCTCACGTTACAGTTGAATGTTGGTTCCCGACGGCTACCCGTACGAGTATACAGTAGAGTACAGTCAACTCCTTTGTATCAAATACTCCTATCCACCTCAATCCATTTTCGTTAAGACCAGGAGAGCGACCGATACCCTTTTGGCAGGGATCACATGATCACACGTTCTTCGACACTTCGGTCCAAAGTAGACCGATGACCGGTGACCGTAGGGTAAGCCTGCGATGTGAACCTGCGATGTGAACTTGCGATGTAAACCTGCGATATACATATACAGGGTTACGAACCTAAGTAGCAGTCCAATGCAGTCATAGAACACAGTATTGAAGCCGTCAAAAAAATGGTTGAGTTCTGTAGTGTGAATACCTCCCCTCACCTCCATGGCTTCTGAGCCTCATATCACTGCTGAAAAGGATCATTTCACCACTTGTCTTAAGAATAAACAACCAATTTTCAAAGATGACGAGACATGGACAAAGGTGCAGAAGTTGACGAAGACCGTGATCTTGATTTTCTAGAGAACACTTCTTACCGCTGAGTGCGGACAATGCACACACGGAGATAATGATGGTCGAGGTCTCCTTCGGCGACGGTGGTGGTGGTGGTGGTTGGACAATTTTTTTGCCAAGTCTTTCGGTTGGCAGGTGGTTGGAGGGTAGTCTCCATCCCGTTTACCATTCCATATGGCTAGTTCACGCACGCCGCGGGTTGCCCGACGCTCAGATTGGTAGTAAAACACCGCAGTCACTATAAGCGGTTGAGTTGAAAATAATGGGGCCGACGAAAAAACACACTCGACTTGCATGTGTATCCTCGCCGAAAGATAAGTGGAATTATAACAAATGTAACTACAAATGACAAGCGAGGGCAAAGTACAATACGAACGCTAGCCGAATTACGATTACTGTACCTGCTCGATGATGATGCCTTGACATGTCTACAGTCCATATATGTAAACATCCAACATCCACTCCAACGGGCCCTAACGCCTATAGATACAAATTCATGAATGTGCGGGTTCCAGGTCCGAAAGCATACGAGCACCAATGTAGATTGTTCCGAAAGCTGGGGATCGACGGTGGGTCGACCCTAATCTCATAAGCGAGTGTGAGAGTGTGGGCACGTAATAGGAAAGGGGGGGAAGGGGGTCCGATAATAAAATCCCTTCAGAATCAAAATCGTGCCGGCGTTTTGTTTCGTGATCGTACGCCTACGTCGCGAGAAGGGGCAGAAGATGCCTGACCCGACAAATCATCACGATTCTTTGACGTGGCCACTTTCGTCTCTTGTGCCGGAACGGACGCCCCCCGAGTACTAGTACGCGAACCGCCTGAAAACGTTCTGAGAGGCGATAAGGGCACGTCCAGGTCTTGGTGACACCGTCTCCGAGCTGATAAAAGTCTGTTTGCCTTGAGGGACGGGGCCATGGATGGTGGAGGAGCCGCAGGTGTAGACGTGTGGGTCGCTGATGAGGAGGTCGACTGTGACTCCATCTCTGATTCTCGATGTGTCACAGATGCCACCTCGAGGAGTCCCGCGATGTCAAGGTCCACCAGCGTGCGTGAGTTTGGGCCGGCCATGGTGCTTTTGGTCTTGACGCTGGCATTCCGGCTGATATTAGACTGACTTCTCCTGACTCCCAAACTCGAGGGGATGAAAGGAGAAAAGACGGATGACCGGGAAGGGCTCACGGGCAAATCCATGGGGTTTGAGCGCACCCTAGCGATGGGCGCAAACGGAGGAAGACGAGAAGGTTCTGGGGGGACTGGTAAACTGACCGTGGGGCCGCCTTCACCAAACTGGTTTTGGATGGTATGGACCGGGTTTGTTCTGAGAGTGGCAAGTTTCTGTCGTTCACGACGGATGAAGAAGGCACCAAGAGCGAGGATGACGACAACAACGACGGTCGACGTGACAGCAATGGCAATGACCGCAGACCTGTAACCTGATCAGCTTCCAATGAGGAATCGCACGTAATGGTGCGGACCTAGATAAACTCGAGGCACTAGCTGCGGCAGTGGATGTTGTAGAGGTAATCTGAAGACAGTTGGTGGGGCTAGATTCTCCGCCTGCGACAGACAACAAGTCTGAAACCTGGCGGTTCCCCTGACCATCATCAAATAGCAATGTTACTTGAAAACCTCGCGTGACGCTCATGATGAAAGTAAATGTATCAACGCCTTGACCCGAGTGGAAAGAGGTCCTCTCGAGCCAGGACGAGAGACCCGTTGGGATAAGTGCTCTTACGGAGATGGGGTAGTCCGGGGAAGAGGAAGTGCGAGAGACGCTGAACGGTGAGCACTGAGAGACGGTAGTGTTCAGTAATTGGAAGGTGGACGGGCCGGTGGCGTCGGCAGTAGATATACAGGAAGTATTATCGGAGGAGCCGATTTGAATGACCTCAGAAGTAAGTGCGGCGCTATTCCCCAAGGAGTCATCTAACGAGGCCATTAAATTGACCCCTTCTGGGAGGGGGAGAAAGGCAACGTAGGAGCCAGAGGCCGCGGAGACATCCCATGCAGACTGGGGAATGGTGAAAGCGAGTGGCGTTAAATTGAAAGGAAAGACGGTGAGAGTAAGTGGGGCGGTGGGAGGGGTACCCCCAGCGAAGAAAACACTAAAGGGTCCACATTGTTGTATAGGCGAGTATGAGATGAGCTGGAAAAGAGAAAGAACGGCCTGAGGAGAGAAAGCGAGGAAGTATGCCAGCTCCAGGAGAGGGAAGAGCATGGGCGGGGGGGTTGGAGGAGAAACAGAAGCAGGGGCGAAAGGAGAATAAAAATAGGGCTCATGAGCGGAGAGCGTCCCGAGGGACAGCGACGGACCAGAAGCATCGTGTGAGAGTCAAGGGCAATCAAGCAAGCAAATCTTGAAATCATATCGCGGATCTCAACTCAACCTTCGCAACCAAATATGTCCCCGTTACACCCGTCATATACACGTGACATGCGTGACACTTCAGCTTAACTGGTTAAACTAAACTAACAATGATCCGCAATTTCTGTAAACGTTTCTCTACTTTGTTGCCCAACTCACAGTCTCCTATAACACCAATACCTCATTTCTTCAATGCCGTTTCTACAGACGGAAAACATCTTCCAACATATAGGATAATAGATGGCGTCGGTAATGTAATACAAGGTGCTGAACTACCTGAGGTCCGTGCTAGCCTTCTCGTCACGCATTCTATTAAGTGTCTATCCCATTGTCAGCTTGACCAAGAACTCGCCCGAAAGATGTCTGTGCCAATTCCCTCTTAAAAAGAGGCATCGCTAAGGGAATGTTATATTAGATACAAGAACATGGCCCTTCTTCCTGTCATGGACACCTTGCTTAATAACATCCAGCGCCAGGGGAAGATATCCTTCTATGTAAGCATCTTCTCCAAGTGTGCCCCATTCAAATCTAAGTGATATCCAAACTAGATGACAGCTGTGAGTATAACCTTACCCTTATTCGATGTCACCTTATATGATATCAGTACGGCGAAGAAGCGGCGGTCGTTGGAACCGCCGCGGCACTCCTTCCTGACGACGAGTGCGTTTCAACCTCTAAGCTTTATTTAGTCAACAGGATCCACATTCGCATAGGGTACTCGGTAAGTTAGCATTCTCTGCTTGTCCCACCTACGAAATCAAACCCTCCACAGGTCAATACCGTGAGCTAGGTGTTCTGTTATGGCGTGGATGGGGAATCGATGCCGCAATGGCCCAGTGTTTTGGCAACGAACAAGATATGGCGGGTAAAGGACGCCAAATGCCAGTGGTACCCACTTTTCTCTGAATAGCCTCGTCTTCACCCTAATTGCTAATGAGTGCAGCACTGGGGCTCTCCACAACACCACTTCCACACGATCTCTTCCCCTTTGGCCACACAGATCCCTCAAGCAGCCGGCGTTGCCTATGCGCTCCGACGTGATCCAGCCCGAAGAGGCAAAAACTGTGCTGCAGTTTATTTTGGGGAAGGAGCAGCGTCTGAGGGCGACTTTCACGCGGGCATGCTATTTGCGTCTACTATCCCATCACCAACCCTCTTTATTGCTCGCAATAACGGCTTCGCCATATCGACGCCGTCCTCAGAGCAGTATTTTGGTGACGGGATAGCAGCCCGTGGCGCTGGGTACGGCATCGACACTATCCGCGTCGATGGAAATGATGTGTTGGCTGTCCTTAGTGCGACACGAGAAGCTCGTCGCAGGTGCGTAGAAAGCGGTAGAGGTGTGCTTGTCGAAGCTATGACATATCGGTACGGTTTTCCTTTCCCTTACCTCACAACATATGCAAATTTTGCTTCGGGTGGGCTACAGCGTCGGCCACCACTCTACGTCGGACGATTCATTTGCCTATCGCGCACGACAGGAAGTCGAAGATCGTAAGCGCATCGACAACCCTATCGCCCGGTACCGGCTATTTCTCAAGAATCACGGGTGGTGGTCCGACTCGGACGAAGACGAACTGAAAGAGTCGCTGAAGAAGGATGTCATGCGTGCGTTCAAAAATGCGGAGAGTTTGAAACGACATGAACTGAAAGAAATCTTTTCTGATGTGTACGGTGGCGAAGAGCCCCTGAACCTCGTGGGTGTCTTTTTCCGTAATTATGCATTTTACCTTGACTTCGTTCTTTGCCCACAGAAAGAGCAACGTGACGAGTTTACGCAGCTCCTGAAAAAATATGGGACCGTGTGGGAGCCGTGGAATACCGAGCTTAAGAAGTTCAAGGACAACGGCGAGAGTCTTCTCGGACGTTCCAAGTGACCGACCAAATCCGGCGAATCGGTCGGTGACAGTGTATATATCATTTCCCGACACTGTTATCTTGTACCTAAGTGAACACAGAACACAGAATACTCTCACACCTCTTCAGGTTATAGTAACTCTCCTCGTGCTGCCATGCGAACGTCGTGTCGGGGGGGGATCTCTCCGGTCTGACGTGGGACGGTGCAGTGTCGCATCCCAAGACAGCGTGTAAGTGCGTTGACAAACTCTGATAGACCATCGGTTTGGGTTAGACTGAGGTGTCAGAGTCCACAAATCTCGAGCGTAGAGGCGAATCTGAGGAGGTAGATAGCTACGTACTAAAGTGAATTTCTTCCAGAGCAAGAAGCCGGTGATGGCCCGGTGGGGCGCCAATTCAGCATTACGATCGCCGTCGTTAGTCATAGGATATGCGTAACTAATTCAACTAAATAATTCAACCAAGCGGCGCAAAATGCCAAGGCGCCCACGCTGAGAGACCAGTAACTTTTTAATCTCCAGGTGTACTTATTTTACTCGCAAACTCTATAATAATAATAAATACTAGAAGGAAATACTTTTTGCAGGTGTCTACGTAACTGTATACTGACCATCGGCGAGGGTGTGATTATCTGTTGGACGAGGCTAGTATCATATCATATGGGCGGCGGGCCCCCCTCTAGGCCTGACTACTCAGATAGGCACAGGATGGTTGTCCTAGGCCCACCGGTAAAGTACCGCCTGTGAGAGGCATGAGAGTCTGATCAACGCCAAGGGTTTCGTAACGGTGGGCACTAAGCGGGCGTCTGCACGGGAAAATGAATTGAGTCGGATAAAAACACAAGCCTTGTGCGAAGTTGCAGGTACCTTACGAGCGCCGACGAGTATCGGATCGTGAAGAGGGTTATTCACAACTCAGTCAGATTAGGTAGGAGAGGTGCTGAGGCACAGAGTACGGTATCGTGTGGATGGGCGGTGATTAATGATTATGCTGCGGATGTACCACCAGCTAACGTCCCCTGCCCGCGTTCGGGGTCTGACATGCGGTGCACGCGCACGGTAGGGCCAATGTGTATGTTCTGCATATTCTGCGGCGTAATCAGAATGTATTGTTTACCATCAGAAGAATTCGCTGTGTCAATCTAGGGGCGGACATCAGCTGCGCCCCAACGGAGCCGGGAGAAAATCGGTACCATCATCTTCATGCTTATGCGGCGGTTGACGGCATCCATGAACACGTCGAACTCATCTGCTTCTCCGTAAATTCATGAACCTTCAAAAAGCCGTCATGAGGACCTACCAAGGCACCGGATTGGGCTTCCGATAGATTCCCACATAGCCAAAAGCAGGCAGATGGTTGCGAAGGACTTTTCGCCGCCACTGAGGGAACGTGGATCTTTGTCGCGTGTTTCACCTTGAGCACCGTTCAAGTCTTCGGTTTGGACCTAAGGGTAAAAGTATTGGTTTGAGCTGAACGAGACGAAGAACGGAGACCGCCGTACTCTCAGCTGCAGCGTGCCGTCATGGTGGTTGAAAAGGACCTTGCCGAAGTACCCACGGTTTGAAAGATGGTATTGGAACACGACTTTACAACGAAAGGCGATGTGACGGCGGAAGTCGTGCCACTTCTCCAAGCGGAGACGGAGCGACTGCTTGAGAGCCTGTATTCATGTCAGTGGATCTATCTGTAACCGGGGAGAGATGCTGCGGGCTTACTCTGTTCAAAGATGCCATGCTCTTAAGATCCCTTTGTGCGGTCTCAAGCGCAGCCCGTGCTCTATTAACCTCCGCCGTCATCTCCTCTACCGACGCGCCTTGTCTGCGACTTATCAATAAGTGTCTCATTTGTACGCGCGAAAACCACACACCGCCTCTCGCGCTCCTTCAAGGCAGCCTGGACAGAGTCTAGGTTACGCTGAACAACTTGGACTTTCCTAGGATTATCAACACGGGCGCAGTACTGCTCTGCCCCAGTTGTCCAATTCTATGAACGGAGACATAAGAAGAGACAACATAAAGACGGTTACTTTCGACTCACCTCAAACTCTGCTTGGACGACGTCCAACTGCTCCGTTGCCTCTTGAACCTTCTTTTGCTCGTCGCGGAGCTTTTTAGCCCAATGAAGTTGCTCATTCTGTGCAGCAAGTCGCTGTTCAGCAGCTTGTGCAACTTGGGTCTGAAGGCGAGCAGTAAATTATACTGACAAAAAAGAGACAAAGAGTAAACGCCGACCTGAGCCTCTTGCCGGCGGTCATCGAAAGCATCAATTTGTTTCTTAACGTCATTCAATTCCTTCAGTAGAGGTTCTTGTGCTCGGTCAGTCATCGCCTTCTGTTCAGCGATAGTCGCAAACTGGTCCATGTAGGACTCCTTTTCGACTATCATATCCTGAGACAGACGATACACAATGTTCCAAAACTTGGGATTGTATGGGTGAATCACGTACCCGCAGTGCTTCATCAAGCCCAGAAGTTTCAACAGGCACGTTCTCGTTAATCTCAGTCTGTAGGGAGTCACGAGTGGCCCTCAGTTCATTGAGTTGTCGATCAATGTCCCGGCGTCGACGCTGGGAAGGTAAGGTAAGTGAGGGAGGTCGCGTTGAGTGAAACTGGCAACGCCCATACTTTTCGCTCTTCGATATCGCGTTGCATTTGCATAAAGCTGCCGCGCACCACGCCGAGCTGGGAGTTGAGGGCTTGGAGGTTTCGCTCCTCAGCTGCCGCTTGATCACGCCAGAGTCTGAACCCGAAGAATTCATGAATTCGAGGAGGGATCGATGCTGGGAGTTGAAAACAAACCGCAGTTGAGTCTCAGGGTTCTCTGCTGTAAAGAGTTGAAACCTAGGATCGCCCGCCCTTAGTTGTTGCATCGGCTGTGACTGTCCACCACCACCGCTGGAATGAAGATTTAGTCATGTAGAACACCTAGATGAGGACATCGGGGCACGAACTTGAAGCGTTGCACACGCCAGAGGTCCGCAGTTAAGCATTGGCCACCTCCGGTCTTACGACTCAATAGATCATCCGCTGCCTTGCGTGTTGGAGCCAAGAGGGTCCGTTCGATTTTGGCTTGGTTGATGAGTATGCGCAGAACAAATTCATTATTCACCTGAAGAATTAGTTGCATCGAAGATTAAACCAAGATACGGAAAAAAAAAACTTACGTCAATTACGCGAAGAATAGTTGGGTATTGAGGATCAGGTTCCCCGTCTCTGTAATCGAAGAGATCAATTTCAGACACGAACACGTTGATGTTCGGGCTGGGCATCAGTGTCAGACGAGAAGAACGAACGGGCAAAGGAAAGCTCCACGTACTTCCCGCTTTCTCTTAACAGCTTCTTCAACACAGGAACGTCTCTGCCATCCGTAACTGCAAAAGATGCCATATGACCACCAAGGACGGTCCTCAGCAAGTCGGCCCAGACACGATCCTTCACTTTCACATGGACACCAAGAGGGCCAAGCGGCTTCTGCCCGTGCCATCTCATTCCTCCAATCCGCTCCAATACGTTCTTGATATCACGTCCATATGGTGCAAGCGAATTATTTTGCTGCTCGGTACAACGCTGGATCTGCTCTTGCAAACCCATCACAGAGTTTCTTGCGGTTTGGATTTCACGGTCGATGTCATCGCCTTGCCGACGCAATGAGTTGGCCTCCTCTTCCTTGTCTCGAATAAATTCTCCCGATTGTTTCAAATTTGTCTCAGCGTTTTGAACACTGAGAATCGCATCCTGCAGGCGCTGCTTCAATTCGTCTTCCTTGGACCGCGAGTAATCTGCTATTCTGGCTTTCTCAACCTCCAGTCGACTTTCCAGTTTCTGGATCGCATTCTTGGTGTTCGTCAGATTCTCGCTGAGCTCGCGCTCGTCGGCCTAGCATCGTCACAATTTCTCAGTACGGCATGACAAGTACTCGAATCAAGACATGCCTTCAGTTTACTGAGTTTAGTTCTATTGCCGCGCAGCGTTTCATTTAGTTCCTTCTTCTTTTCGACTAGATGGTCGATATTGCCAAGGTTTTCATGTTCTCTCTCGTACTTCTCAACGGCGGCGGTAGCCGCATTGAATTTTGTCTGTGTCCTGGGCCTAAGAAATTTGCGCGAGTGAGGATGAACACACGTACGTCAGCTTCGTCCAAGCTGCGTTGAATCTTCGGTATGCGTTGCTCCAGCTTGTGCACCTCGGTAGCTTTCTCTGTCACTTCCTGCCAAGAGACACCAAATCAGTCAGGTAGCGCATTGACTAAGAAGCCACCAACATCTTGTTTAGATGCCACATGGGCCCATGCCAGCTCTTTCTTGAGTTCGTCGGCCTTATGTCTCTGCTCTCTGGCTTTCGACGCCTCCTCGAAGCGGGCGTGGACCTCCTTATAGTGAGCCTGGAGGTCTGGGATTGCCTCCTTCTTGCGCATAAGCACCTTGGAAGTCTGGGAAATATTCTCTAGACACGTTTCGTACTCTTCGCTCAACTGACTGAGTTGAGTGCCGCGGAGGAAAAACTGGAAGTATGTGAGGCTGGGGCGGTAGAGTCGAAGAATGCCATTCTTACTTTGTATTTGTCAGATGGGTGGGAAGAACTCAAAAATTGTCTAGCTGCGTCTACACCATACCATCAGGTAACAACGTTGAGGAGGATCCAACCCAAACATACCTTGTGTGAGAACGTTCATCGGATTGTCGACTTGGACGTTCATATGATCGCAGATAGCAGAGAGCTCCTCGCGCTTAGTAGAGACTAACTTGCCATCTTTGCTCTTGATCTTGTACGACGATGCCCCTTCTTTGGTGAACCGGCGAGTGATCACGATGCTATCGCCGTACTGATCATGCTTGTAAGCTTCTTCGCCCTGATTTTTCAGGTGAATTGACACTTCTGCAGCACTGTTCCCGGTGTGCCACGTTACAAAAAGCGGAGACGTCAAAGGGAGATGATGCGTACGGTTGACCTTCGCGAATGAAAGCCTTGAGGCCATTCCCGCGACCCGTAGCCGTGGCCTTTCCTCCCAACGCAACCGTGATTGCAGTGAGGACAGCACTCTTGCCACCTGTACCGCGAGTTGAGAAGCATGACGCGCTACCAACGAGCCTTACGTACTTCCATTATGACCTATGAGAACGTCATCAAGTCTGTTCATGTCCCACGATACATTGTACCACGCACCGATGACAAAGTTAATCTGAGGACCAAATTTGAACGTAAGGTACTTGTGGCACATGAATTGGTGCATCTCGATGGCCTCAATGATGCCGAATTTTGCGACACCCTATCAAGACAAGACTTAGCATACATAAGACAGGCAAGTGGGAGAACAAATCCTACCCCTTGGTGCCTGTTCCTTTGACGTATGGACTCACGAATGGATTCCTCGTGTTCCTCCTCGAAGCGCTCTTGCGCACCCTCATCCTCCTCAGCATGAACTGTAGCGATGTCGTCGTCATCATCGACTCGGATATCGTTCAATATGTCAGTGTCGTCCTTTGCCTTCCCCTTTCCTTTGGATTTCGACTTCAAGGATCGATGTTGGGACGGATCTTCGCCTTCGGCAACATCGAGCCGAGGTCGCTTAACTCCAGACGAGCTTCCCTCTTGACCGCTTTGTTCATTGTCGCTGTCTATCACGGTTCGGCGTTTGGCCATGGGTAATTGCTGAGAGCGCAAGTGTGAAAGACGCGCCGACCGCGTCGCGTCGCGCCTAAATATGGTCAAATATTATCACGTGTTTGCATTTCTAGTATTTTGTGTGGATAGTACACTTGGGAGTAATACTGCAGTAAGAAAAATAGTTGAAAAGATTGTCTGTTTTGGCAGACAACGGATGGAAATGAAAGTGGAAGGAAGATGAAGATGGAGGGTGAGGGTGACCACGTTGAAGACGCTTCGCCTACTTTTTTAGCCGCAAGCGGCTTGACAAGGCCATAAGGCTATCTTTGGGTGCCTTGTCTCAGTCTTGTCTCTCTGAACTATT